>BLSH010164969.1:45059-94849 GCA_018402905.1 Glandirana rugosa
ATCTGCGATTTTTATCGGTACTGCGATATCGAGGCGGACATGTCGGACGTTTTTGACACTTTTTTGGGACCAATGACATTTATACAGCGATCAGAAATTTAAATGTCCACTGATTACTGTATAAATGTCATTGGCAATGAAGGGGTTAACCAGCAGGGGGCAGTGAAGGGGTTAACAATGTTCCCTGGGCGTGTTCTAACTGTGGGGGGGCGGGGCTGGTCGGGACATAACAGATCTAACTGATCCCAGTGACAGGGATCAGTAGATCTGTCATGTCCCATTCACAGAACGGGGAACCGCCGTGTTTACTTCGGCGGTTCCCCGTTCCTCCTCTCTGAAAGGAGATCGCGGGTCTCCGGCGGACATCGGGTCCGCCCGACCCGCGGGCATGCTCCCGCAGTGTGCGGCGGCACGTGCGCGCGCCGCTCGCGCCCGCGGGAGTGCGCCCTGCACGAGCCAAATGTCTATTGACGTCCTCCCGGCATTTTAGAGCCGCGCCGTAGCCGTCATTCGGCTATGGTGCGGGTGGGAGGTAGTTAAACATCAGCAGCGATCAAAGGGTTAAATGTGTGCCTAGCCAGTGTTTTTGTGTACTGTGAGATGCTTTCACTAAGGGATGTGCTGCTTCTTATTCCCTGCTACAAAATCCGGCACATCCCAGCTGACAGGACAGATCGCTATCTTGTTTACATATACAGAGCTCTGTCATGTCTTCATCCTCGCCAATCAGTGAGTGGCAGCAGTCAACCCGCAGGAACCCGCTGATCGGCTTGTGCTGTGACTAATAACAGCCCAAACGGCGCACTCCTCCTACCAGGAAGAACAAAATCACGTATATACAGTATCTCACAAAAGTAAGTACACCCCTCACATTTATGTAACTATTTTATTCTATCTTTTCATGTGACAACACTGAAGAAATGACACTTTGCTACAATGTAAAGTAGTGAGTGTACAGCTTGTATAACAGTGTAACTTTGCTGTCCCCTCAAAATAACTCAACACGCAGCCATTAATGTCTAAACCGCTGGCAACAAAAGTGAGTACACCCCTAAGGCCACTTTCACACTGAGGCTGTTTTCTGGCATTTTAGCGCTAGAAATAATCTCTAAATCACGCCGCTTCAAAACTCCTGCTCATTCTTCTCTGTGTGACTCTTCACACTGGGGCGGTGTGCTTTCAGGATATTCACGGAAGTCCTGTAAGCAGCATCTTTGGGGTGGTGCGGAAGCTGTGTGTTTACCACTCCTACACCGCCCTGCCCATAGAAAATGAATGGGCACCGCTGCTGAAGCGCCAGCACAGCTCTTCGGCAGTGGAGCTAACCGGCGCTTTTAACCCCCTCGGGGGGGTTAAAAGCGCCGCACTCCCGACCCAAAAGCGGCAGTGCAACGCCGGTAAAACTCTGCTAAAAAGAGCTGGCTTTTACCGCAGCCGCGCTGCACAGGTGTGCAGTGTGAAAGTGGCCTAAGTGAAAATGTCCACATTGGGCCTAAAATGTCAATATTTTGTGTGGCCACCATTAATTTTAAGCACTGTCTTAACCCTTTTGGGCATGGAGTTCACCAGAGCTTCACAGGTTGCCACTAGAGCCCTCTTCCACTCCTCTATGATGACATCATGGAGCTGGTGAATGTTAGAGACCTTGTGCTACTCCACCTTCCGTTTGAGGATGCCCCACAGATGCTCAACAGGGTTTAGGTCTGGAGACATACTTGGCCAGTTCATCACCTTTACCCTGCGGTCCAGTCTCCAAAGGGAGGGGATCATGCTCTGCTTCAGTATGTCACATTATATGTTGGCATTTATGGTTCCCTCAATGAACTGTAGCTTCTCAGGGCTGGCAGCACTCATGCAGCCCCAGACCATGATATTCCCACCACCATGCTTGACTGTAGGCAAGGCACACTTGTCTTTGTACTCCTCACCTGGTTGCTGCCACACACACTTCCGCCAGACGTTCCTTTGAAGCACCTGATTAGAGCCATAGGCTCTAATAGGCTTCAAAATAGAGTGGCTCGGAGCGCAGAGCATTGCATTTGCAAGCCCACTCATGTCTGTTATAAAAGCAAATGAATATTTTCTTTTCTAACACTGAATGGCCTCTCCGCCAATCAGGAAGCGCGGGTATGTTACCGGTTTCCCGTTTGGATCCTGTTGGACGCCTTTTTCGGAGGAGGAGGAGGGGGAAGCCACTGAAGCATGCACAGCACGCTCCCACTCGCCGGACACTGCTGCCCGCCCACCCGCTTCCTAGATGGGGTAAGTGCGGGACCTTGATGTCCCAACTGCCCGGGGGGGGGGGGGTAGCTGTCTGTGCCGCAAGCCCCGCGGGGGGTGCTGTATATTCCTATCTGGTGATGCTGCTGTATACTCCTATCTGGTGATGCTGCTATAAACTCCTATCTGGTGATGCTGCTGTATACTCCTATCTGGTGATGCTGCTGTATACCCCTATCTGCTGATGCTGCTGTATACTCCTATCTGGTGATGCTGCTGTATACCCCTATCTGGTGATGTTGCTGTATACTCCTATCTGGTGATGCTGCTGTTTACCCCTATCTGGTAAAGCTGCTGTATACCCCTATCTGCTGATGCTGCTGTATACCCCTATCTGCTGATGCTGCTGTATACCCCTATCTGCTGATGCTGCTGTATACTCCTATCTGGTGATGTTGCTGTATACTCCTATCTGGTGATGCTCTGTATCCTCTCTCTGGTGATGCTGTATACTCTTATCTAGTGATTTTGCTGTATACCCCTATCTGGTGATGCTGCTTTATACCCCTATCTGGTAAAGCTGCTGTATACCCCTATCTGGTGATGCTGCTGTATATCTCTATCTGGTGATGCTGCTGTATACTCCCATCTGGTGATGCTACTGTATACTCCCATCTGGTGATGCTGCTGTATACCCCTATCTTATGATGCTGTTGTATACTCCTATCTGGTGATGCTGTATACTCCTATCTGGTGATGCTTTATACCCCTATCTGCTGATGCTGTATATACCCCTATCTTGTGATGCTGTATATACCCCTATCTGGTGATGCTGTATACCCCTATCTGGTGATGCTGTATATACCGGTAGCCAATGGCCCCCTTAGGGGTGGCTGGTAGTTGTGGCTCACCTGTCACTCTGCCCTCAATCACACAATTTTCCTCACATCCAGAGTCACTGAACAGGCTGGTACTTTGTTTTTCTTGTTTTATTGAGGGAATAAACTTGGATAGGGTAGGGACAACTGTGGGATGCCCAGAGATCAAGAAAATAGGACCATATATACACCACCGTATATACACGCCTCTTCCTCCAGCACTGACACATTACACTTCTCCATTTCTCTCCTGCACAACACTTGCTGACCGTTTCACTTCTTTCCAATGCCAGACCTGAAAGGAATTTATCAGGCCTCCATTGCATCTTCCTCCAACACTAGCTAGCACATGGGGAGGCTTGCACTTTTTATCAGCAGGACCTTCAGACCACCCGTTACAGGCAAGGACCACGGGTCAGATTTGTAAGGCCACAGGCCCTCAGGGGGTAGCTAAGTACGATTGTGCTAGCCAGGTCTTGATGGATTACTGCTCCCAGCCCAGTGGCGGCTGGTGTATGAGGGGCGCTTGGGCACCGCCTCCCCACCGGCTAAAGAAGAAAACAAAAGTCAGCCCGCCCCCCTGCAGGTGGCGCCGGTACATTAACTTTATTTTTTTTTATTTTTTTTCGGCTCCTTGGCTGTCACATGACAGCCAAGTAGTGAGCCTATTGGTCAGCCATTATAGTCTATGTGTGTGCGCTGAACAGGCGCACACACACAGGCTGATTGGCTGCCCTGAGGCTCAGTGTGATTGGATGCGGTGGGCAGGGGTGGGTCACTGTGGCAGCGGACGTGACTCCTGCTCCCCCAGAGACCATGAACGCCCGGTGACCGATGAGGGGGGGACAGCCTTGTCTCCGCATGCCGAATCTCTGCAGATTCAGCCCGCTGCTCCGCATGCCGAATCTCTGCAGACTTAGCCCACTTTTCTGCATTCCGAATCTCTGCAGCAATCCTGCCTGCCTATTGGATTGGGTAAGTGCAAGGGAGGGGTCTCTGGAATGTACCCCACCTGTGATACTGGCTGCAAACTGCCCCCACCTGTGTTATTGGCTGCATAACTGCCCCCACCTGTGTTACTGGCTGCATAACTGCCCCCACATGTGTTACTGGCTGCATAACTGCCCCCACCAGTGTTATTGGCTGTATAACTGCCCCCACATGTGTTATTGGCTGCAAAACTGCCCCCACCTGTGTTATTGGCTGCATAACTGCCCCCACCTGTGTTATTATCTGCATAACTGGCCCCGCCTGTGTTACTGGCTGCATAACTGCCCCCACCTGTGTTGCTGGCTGCATAACTGCCCCCATCTGTGGTATTGGCTGCATAACTGCCTACACCTGTGTTATGGGCTGCATAACTGTCCCCGCCTGTGTTATTGGCTACATAACTGCCCCACCTTTGTTATTGGCAGCATAATTGCCCCACCTGTGTTATTGGCATCATAACTGCCCCCACCTGTGATACTGGCTGCAATTTACCCCCTCCTGTGATATTGGCTGCAATTTTCCCCCACCTGTGTTATTGGCTGTAATTTACCCCCACCTGTGATATTGGCTGCAATTTACCCCCACCTGTGATATTGGCTGCAATTTACCCCCACCTGTGATACTGGCTGCTTTATACCCCACCTGTGATATTGACTGCAATTTACCCCACCTGTGATATTGGCTGCAATTTACCCCCACCGGTGATATTGGCTGCAATTTACTCCCACATGTGATACTGGCCGCTATATACCCCACCTGTGATATTGGCTGCAATTTACCCCACCTGTGTTATTGGCTGCAATTTACCCCACCTGTGATGCTGAGCTGTATACTGTGTCCTGTGATGCTGAGCTGTATACTGTGTCCTGTGATGTTGAGCTGTATACTGTGTCCTGTGATGCTGAGCTGTATACTGTGTCCTGTGATGCTGAGCTGTATACTGTGCCCTGTGATGCTGGGGCTGTATACTGTGCCCTGTGATGCAGAGCTGTATACTGTGCCCTGTGATGATGGGGCTGTATACTGTGTCCTGTGATGCTGGGGCTGTATACTGTGCCCTGTGATGCTGAACTGTATACTGTGCCCTGTGTTGCTGGGGCTGTATACTGTGCCATGTAATGCTGAGCTGTATACTGTGTCCTGTGATGCTGAGCTGTATACTGTGTCCTGTGATGCTGAGCTGTATACTGTGTCCTGTGATGCTGAGTTGTATACTGTGTCCTGTGATGCTGAGCTGTATACTGTGTCCTGTGATGCTGAGCTGTATACTGTGTCCTGTGATGCTGAGCTGTATACTATGTCCTATGATGCTGAGCTGTATACTGTGTCCTGTGATGCTGAGCTGTATACTGTGTCCTGTGATGCTGAGCTGTATACTGTCTCCTGTAATGCTGAGCTGTGTACTCCTGACACAATATGTGGAATACAGGGGACGGAGCGGGTGGATTCTATAAAGGGGTGGGGCTTATTAGAAGTAGGAGGGTTAAAAAAGGAAGGGCGGGGCCTGGCACCCCCCTATCCTAAAACTTCACCCCCTATCCTAAAACTTCACCAGCCGCCACTGTCCCAGGCCCATCCACTTCCAGGCTGCTCCAGCCTACCTCACTGTCCCATGGCACCGCTCCCCTGACTGGCTCTTCCACAGACTGTCCACAGCCACCTCCCAGCTCCTGGCTGCACTCGAGCCACCAGGCCTCAAGGTCACCCCCCCCCCCCAGACTGGGGGCTCCCAGGTGAGGCCTCCACAACCACTGCTACATCTCCACTCTTCCCCCCGACACTCTCCTCCCCCCAGCTGGGCAGACCGCAGTATTTAAGGAGGCCTGTCCCCTGCCAATCCAGGTTGGGGATTGGTCAGGGCTCCTTAACATACTTCAGAAAGTGACACCTCCTTTTCCATCCCCTTTTCCAGAGCCTTCTAGAAACAAAGGGGAGGAGTAACCAAGGAGTGTTCCTTCCTGAAATCTCCAGCTCTCCCTGGGCCACTCTCCTACCCAGATCAAAACATTCAGGCCTGCACTTTTATCAGGCCTGACTCAATTTTCCTCTTCTAGTAAAAATCTACCACAGAAAGCACCTATTTCCATGGGGGTGCTACATATCCCTATCTGGTGATGCTGTATACCCTATGTGGTGATGCTGTATACCCTATCTGGTGATGCTGGGCTGTATACTCCTGACACAATGGGTGGAATCTATAAGGGGTGGGGCTTATGAGACGTGGGAGGGGTCAAAATGAAGGGCGGGGTCTGGCACCCCCCCATCCTAAAATTTCACAAGCCCCCACTGCTTGACACCATCTGAACCAAATAAGTTTACCTTGGTCTCATCAGACCACAGGACATGGTTCCAGTAATCCATGTCCTTGGTCTGCTTGCCTTCAGTAAACTGTTTGCGGGCTTTCTTGTGCATCATCTTTAGAAGAGGCTTCCTTCTGGGGCGACAGCCATGCAGAACAATTTGATGCAGTGTGCGGCGTATGGTCTGAGCACTGACAGGCTGACCCCCCCACCCCCCTCAACCTCTGCAGCAATGCTGGCAGCACTCATACATCTATTTCCAAAAGACAACCTCTGGATATGACGCTGAGCACGTGCACTCAACTTCTTTGGTCGACCATGGCAAGGCTTGTTCTGAGTGGAACCTGTCCTGTTAAACTGCTGTATGGTCTTGGCCACCGTGCTGCAGCTCAGTTTCAGGGTCTTGGTGATCTTCTTATAGCCTAGGCCATCTTTATGTAGAGCAACAGTTCTTTTTTTCAGATCCTCAGAGAGTTCTTTGCCATGAGGTGCCATGTTGAACTTCCAGTGACCAGTATGAGAGAGTGAGAGCGATAACACCAAATTTAACACACCTGCTCCCCATTCACACCTGAGACCTTGTAACAGTAACGAGTCACATGACACCAGGGAGGGAAAATGGCTTATTGGGCCCAGTTTGGAAAATTTCACTTAGGGGTGTACTCACTTTTGTTGCCAGCGGTTTAGACATGAATGGCTGTGTGTCGAGTTATTTTGAGGGGACAGCAAATGTATACTGTTATACAAGCTGTACACTCACTACTTTACATTGTAGCAAAGTGTTATTTCTTCAGTGTTGTCACATGAAAAGATATAATAAAATATTTACACAAATGTGAGGGGTGTACTCACTTTTGTGAGATACTGTATATATAAACATTTTTTTTTTTTACAATCTATTCCAGGAATTAAATTGTCACACCTCATACACTTGCAATCAGAAATATTCAACCCCCTCACCTCAATAGACAATACAGTGATGTTGATGAAAGATAATGAAAATAAATGAAAAAAAAAAAAAAACTCGTGAAATAACAAACAATATTCATTCATACATATTTGAGTTATTTTGTCAACAGAAGGCATCACATTCTTCTTCAAAATGACCTGGTATTTCTGGGATGCCAGGTACACAATCAAGATTGCCAGTTCCTGCCACAGAAAAACAGCCCCACATCATTATTGACCACCTCCGTGCTTGGCCATGGGGATGGTATTCTTCTGGTCATAAGCCTGACCTTTTGCACGCCAGACATACGGCTGGTCCATACAGTATGTCCAAAAAGTTCCAGTTTTCATCAGTTCATAGAACTGACTCCCAGAATTCTGTAATTTTGTCCAAATTCCTCCTGGCATATTCTAGTCGACTTTTGACGTTCCTTGAGGTCAAGAGTGGAGTGCGTCTTGGGGTCCGGCTTTGAAGTCCTTGATTATTCAGTGCACGTCTAAGGCCTCATACACACGGACATTTTTTGACGCCAGTGTTTTCTGGCGTTTTTTTGCTGCTCTCCATGTTAGTCAATGGCCCCATAAAAACGCCAACGTTTTTGAGCTGTAGAGGGCGTCGGCGTTAGTGAGCTGAAACTAGAACCCACAGGCAGCGCGTTCTGAAGCTGTAACGTTTTGGCGTTTTTTGACGCCGACGCCGCAAACTGCTCACTAACGCCAACTAACGCCGTACCGGCGTTAACCGGCATTTTTTGACGCCGACGTTTTTAGGTTGAAAAATAGCAGAGGGATGATTTTTTAAAAAAAAAGCCTATTGACGCCGACGCTCACTAACGTCGAAAAATGCTGATTTTTTTTCCTTGACGTCGGGCCCAACGTTTTGTTTATTTTTTAAGAAACGTCCGTGTGTATGAGGCCTTATAGTTGCCACTGAAGCCCTTGTAGCAGCCTTCATCACGTCATCCTGTAGCTGTCTTGCAGTCACACGGGGGGTTTTCTTAGCTGTCCTGACTAAGTTGCTAAGGGCCCTTGGTGAAATTGTGAGTTTCAGCTCCACTTCAGGCCATAAAAACTGTCAGAAAGCTTTAGAAACAACAATATTATATAGGGGTTGAATAATTGTGACATGGCGAAAATATACTGTTACACACAAATACTACATCATACATTTTCTGTGTTGATTTTATGTATCACTAAACTCAATAAGAAGCCATCCAAAGCAGAATCCTGCACTTTGAAAAGATTTTTATTTATAAATCTTTAAAACTCTTTAGGGGTTGAATATTTCTGATTGCAAGTGTATATGCACCTCATATTGAAATAATTATACCATGGTCCTGGTATGTTTTATTTTTTAAAGCAGGCAATTCTCTTTTTAGTAAAAGCGATCCGAGCAGCAAAACAGATGCTTGATCACTTTTATAGGCGACAGAAGGGGGTTTTGGTCTCCATATCAGTTTGATCAGATGCTTTGGTGGCCAGAGGAGAGAAACAGGTTCTGATAGACCCCGATCTGTTCATAAAGAGGACCTGTCACTCCCCTAGCTATCACAAGGGATGTTAAAGCGGTAGTAAACCCATCCATTTAACAGTTTAAAAATCAGTTACATTTCTGGCAAACGCCGGAAATGTAACACTCCAATTGGTCGTGCTCTAAACTAAACTGTCAAATCATCCAATGGCTGGTGTCATAGCTGATCACATGTGCAGCATCATGGCAGTTGTAGATTACAAAGAGGCCAAGATGGCGGCTTCCTTTGCTGAAAATGATAGGAGGGTTTACTACCACTTTAAGTGGTAGTAAAGTCAATTTGTTAATGTTTTACCTAAAGGTAAGCCTTTAATAAGACTTACCTATAGGCACTGTAAATATCTCGTAAATGTGCACAGTTTAGGAGATATTTACTTGTGTAGCAGCCAGTGACGTCACCAGTGCATGCGCTCTGATGGCACTGCATACCCATGCTGTTCCTCCAGAGCTCTGTTTCATAAACAGTGACTCCCGTGCGCATGCCGTGAACAAGGTCACCCAGTGCCCAGGGCAAAGGTGCCAAATTGTGCCCCCTAATTCTTTTAGGGTTAGAGTCAGGGCACCCCCATACCTGCAATAAATCTTTGCGCCACCTGCCCACCCCTTGTCCCTGCCCTGGAGAATACAATGGTTCAGCAGGAGAGATTTCCCTGTCAGCACTGTCTGTGTTGATGGGGGAATTGTGCAAATTTCTTTCCTGCATCGTTTATGGCCTGCCTAAGCGTAGTGTCGCTTCAAGCTTGTACCTCGAAAAAAAGTAGCCGAGTTTCTTTTGAGCTACAAGCTTCATTGGCCCCAATTGGAGCACCTGAAAAAGATGTGAACTTGTAAATTTTTCCCCTATTAGCTAGCTTTCTATTGCCTGAAAATAATAATAAAAAATGTTCAAGCCTCAGATGCCCACTATAAGGCTTAAAAACATCTCTGTACAAATGCTAAAAAAAAAAAAAGCCTGCAAAATGACCCCAGAGGCTCAGGTCGAGCAGGAATGCAGACATCAGGTAATGCTCCAGGGTCCTACAAAGCAGTATTTTTCAGGAAGAATCTAGCTCCGTAGTCTGATGTCTCTGGGAATTATTTTATATTAGAGACAATTTATAGCACCTCCTTTAAAATGGCTTCAGCTACTGTATCTGTTGACCATACTGACCCATCATTATGTGACAGATGGTAGAACACTTCCCGGCTTACAAACCAGCTGCAAACAGTGCAGTATTACCATATGCGCCCACTGTGATTACTTACCTGTCAATATATTGCTGACATGGAAGCGTAACAAATTATGTAGAGTTTAGCTTTATCTTTGATGAATTGCTTGGGTTCTGTAAGTAGAGAACATCTGCTGATGTTATCAATACATGTCTATTTAAAGCTGAACTCCAGCTTTCTACACACTTTACATAGATTGGGCCAAGCTGGCCCAAACAAACTATGTCCCTCACTAACATGTGAGGCCGCTGAATGTGCGGTAAAAAATAATGTTACACTGAAATTAAAATTCTGGACAGAAACCACAAATTCAGGATGCATGTGGACATTTGGGGTGGAGGAACTTGACTGGCCTGCACAGAGTCCTGACCTCAACCCGAGAGAATCACCTTTGGGATAAATTGGAGCGGAGACTGCGAGCCAGGCCTTCTCTTCCACATCAGTGCCTGACCTCACAAATGGAAGAATGGTCAAACATTCCCATAGACACTCCTAAACCTTGTGGACAGCCTTCCCAGAAGAGTTGAAGCTGTTATAGCTGCAAAGGGTGGGCCAACTCAATATTGAACCCTACAGACTTAGACTGGGATGCCATTAAAGTTCATGTGCGTGTAAAGGCAGATGTCGCAATACTTTTGGCATTATAGAGTATTTCAGAAGAAGGCTGCATAATTATAACTATTTAAAACTATTTAAAGGTATTCTATGTTCACAGCATACACTTAAAGTGTTACTAAACCCAGGAGCCTGCATTCACTATATCTGGTCTCTCACAGTACACAGAACATGGAAATGCAATTATTTTAGTAAATATAAACTGCTAAATACCTTTTCTCATCAGCAGTTAGAGCAGTCTTATAACTTCTAGCAGTGTTCAGCCAACACACAGAGCAGCGGCTCGGCTCAGGTGCCCCCATAGCAAGCTGCTTGGCAGGAGGAAGGCGCCAGGAGAGCTGGCCTGAGAAGAGGAGGATCTGGGCTGCTCTGTGCAAAACCATTGCACCGAGCAGGTAAGTATGACATGTTTGTTATTTTTAACCACTTCAGCCCCGGAAGAATTTTGCACTTTAGGACCAGAGCACTTTTCGCGATTCGGCGCTGTGTCGCTTTAACTGACAATTGCACGGTCGTGCGACGTTGTACCCAAACAAAATTTGCGTCCTTTTTTTCCCACAAATAGAGCTTTCTTTTGGTGGTATTTGATCGCCTCTGCGTCATTTCTGATCGCCGCTATAAACAAAAGAAAAGCGACCATTTTGCAAAAAAAAACAAATTTCTTACTTTTTGCTAAAATTCAAATCCAAAAAAAAAATATAAAAAAACATTTTTTTTCACCGTTTTTGGCCGATTTATATTCTTCCTCATATTTGCGATAAAAAAAATTGCAATTGGTGTTTATTGATTGGTTTGCGCAAAAGTGGCCGCGTTTATGGATGATGAGAATTCATTTCTGGGGTTTTTTTTTTTTTTTTTACTAGTAATGGCGGCGATCTGCGATTTTTAGCGGTAATGCGATATTGGGGGGGACATGTCGGAACATTTTGACACTTTTTTGGGACCAATGACATTTATTCAGCGATCAGAAATTTAAATGTCCACTGATTACTGTATAAATGTCATTGGCAGTGAAGGGGTTAACCTGCAGGGGGACAGCTAGGGGTTAAGTGTGTTCCCTGGGTGTGTTCTTACTGTGGGGGGGTTGGGCTAACATGGGCATGAGAGATCTAACTGATCCCAGTGACAGGGATCAGTAGATCTCTCATGCCCCACTGACAGGGCGGGGAACCGCCGTGTTTACATCGGCGGTTCCCCGTTCTTTTCCCTGTAGCCGCTCATCGCGGCTCGCCGGCGGACATCGGGCCCACCCGAGCCGCGGGCACACTCCCCAGGAGTGCGGCGGGTGTGCGCGCGCGCCCCCTGGTGGCCAAATGCGAATCGCCGTTTATTTACGGCGATTCGCGCAGGGCTCCCCGACTGCCGCCGTGAAAAGACGGCGCACGGTCGGGAACCGGTTAAACAAAAAAAAAAAACAAGACTTTTGTATCACTTGAAATACAACGTGGAAATGAATACATTTTACATTTTGATCACAGATACATTTTAAAGGACAGCTATACCTTAATAAATGTACCCCACCCTCCTGGGTGCATCCCGCTAAAACAGCTACTTTCCTTCTGGCCAAATCCAGTGATCTTCAATGTGCATCAAAAACAGACGATTGGTGTTGCACGTGCAATCAGCTGCCCCATTCATTGTTAGGAGAAATCCATACTCTGAGCGCCTACTAGAGGCCCCCATGGGTACATCTTTCCCCAGGGGCGTAATGATAGGGGTTGCAGGGGCTGCAATTGCAACTGGGCCCCATGCTCCAGGGGGCCCGTGTGCCTCTCTTGTACACCTGGATAGGAGGGATGGCGGGGGCAGCATTTAGAGGAACCATTCCCCTCCATTTTCCTCCTAATGGAGGAGATTGGTTCCTCTGCTGCCCCCGCCATTCCTCCTATCCAGTTTAGTTGTCTTCTGCTGTTCCCAGGCCCCCCACCCACAGAGCTGCTGTCTTCCTCCCTCCTCTCTCCTGCCAGCTGCTGTAGAAGATGTCATGATGGAGAGATGGGAATGGGTCGGTAAATTTGTCATTTAGCAGCTCCTTCCTTTTCTGAATGGACAGAGTCAGTGATTGGTACCAATTGGTTCATTCATAACTGAAGCATAGTAAACTGTGTTTACTATACTTCCATTTCTGAATGAATGGGAGGCTCAGTACACAACTATTCCTGTCCATTCATTCTGTGCAGCTGAGGTTACACAGATGGAGATTGAGGGCTGAGGTTTGTTTAGATCCCTGATATCTCATCAAAGCCCCCCCCCAATAGAGCTAATAAAATAAATTGTAAAAAATTATAAAAATAAAATTGTAAAAGAAATAAAATGAAATGGTAAAAAAAATAATAAAATAAAAATGTAAAACTACATTTTTACATTTTTACTGCAATCCTGTTAGGGAACTAACAGGATTGCAAATGTTGCAATTGGGACCAGGCCCTGGCATTTCACCACCATGGGGAGGCCTGAAGATGGCAGAAAGGGGGGCCCACTGCAGAACATGTGGAAGGGTGCCGCTGCCATACCGTAATAAAGAGACCCACAATAGGAGTAAAGGGCCCCAGGATCAGCGGGAAGAGGGAAGGGCCCTGGCCAGGGGTCAGGGGGGCCTTTCATAATTTCCTGCACCGGGGCCCTGAAGGTTCTAGTTACGCCTCTGGCTTCCCCATAGAGGATAATGGGGGTGCGGCATGCATGCACATGGCAAAACAATAGTGTTTGTCTCCAGATGGGGTTGTACAGTGAAGGTCGAGGGATCGAGGCTGAAGGTAGGTATCTTAGCGGAATGCACTCAGGGAGGTGTGAGGAATTTAATAAAGGACAAATGTAGAAAGGTAGAGTTTCCTTTTAAGAATATGTAGATTCTTTCATAAGCAGGGTAGTGACCGGTTTTCTAAAAATGCTTTAATACATAAGGGCCATTCTGCTATAAGAGGCATGCAGAAAATCAGAAATAGTTGAAGCGTTCTCCTAAATGAATGCTTACTTTTATTTTAAAACAAGGAGTGCTGTTTATCCTCTTATCCAGAAATTCAAACCATACCACCGATCACAGTAACCGGAGTGTTTTCTGGCATTTTACATCTAAATCATGTTTATAGGGTAACTCCGCATTTATCAAAAATCATCTTATTGCTACACAAGCCTTTTGTAATTTAGTGTTAATTAATTTGCTCTTATTCCACCGTTTGCGATGACACCTCACATCTGTGGTGTAATTGCTGTTTACATACATGTGCGCACCTTATGCATGCTTTAGCATTCACTTGTGTGCGCAGTTTAGAATTTATTTAAATTTTATTATATTGTGCATTTTTTTTACACTTTCATCATTTTTTTTGTTTTAAATCTAACTTTATTGACATCACAAAGGGGCTAATAAGTCACCAGTTGCTGACTGCAAGAACCAATAAGAGACAGCCAATCCCCTGATGATGCCCATCAGTGCATGCTCCATAAAGCAGGGCTCGACAAATCCCAGGCCACGTCAGGTCACCATGGTGACTAGAAATTGCATCCTGGCGCCTGGGCTTTTGTCAGCCTATTCACTGCTGGCACCAGGCAGGCCCGGACTGGCCATAGGGCACACCAAGCATTTGCCCTTTGCCAGGGCCAGAAGAAGCAGTGGGCAGGAAGGGCAGCTGCCCTGGGTGTGGTTGGGGATTTGGAGGGTTGTGCTAGAAGGGGTGATTTGCAGCGTGATACTAAGAGGGTGGATTTGTGTTAGGAAGAGCAATATGGGAGGGGGAGGTGTGGATTTGTGCTAGTAGGAATGATTGGGGGGATTTGTGCTGGGGGGGGGGGGCAAATGGGGGGGTAGATTAGTGCTAGGAGAGGGGGATTTGGAGGGGAGAGAAGATTTATGCTCAGAGGGGAAATTTGAGGGATAGACAATTTGTGCTAGGAGGGGAGATTTCAGGAGCGAGCGGATTTGAGCTGGAAGGGGGGTTTTGTGCTGGAAGAGGATACATTTTTTGTTTAGGGAGAATTTTGACTTGCAAAGGGAGTTTTGCTTAGGGAGCACCAGGCCGCATGTCCTTGTGGGGCCAAAAACCATGTCCGGCCACCCATTCAGTTCTCAGTTCCTGTGCTCTCTGGTGTTGAAAATAAAGCTCCTAACTGGCTCCTAACTTTTTTTAGCTGGCTCCTAGATTCAAAGCAAATTTGTCAAGCCCTGCCATAGAGTACCCAATGGCCTCCTGGGATGTGTGACATCAGTAATTCAAGAGGCTGTGAGCAAGTGGGCCGTCATTCTTTCCTGGGTGAAATTCCCACAAATGCTGAGAGATGACCCTAAAAAAAGGTATTAGGAGAAAAAAATGTCCAACCTTCCCCCATGTTTTTTTTTTTTACCCTCTTACCTGTTACCCTGGTGTTATGCACAATTCACCTACTTACCCAGCCAGTGAATCCAGCATTGTTGTTCTGTGTTCTGCTGTGCCATCTTCCCTGCTGATCTACATATTTGAAAAAAATCTCAGGATTTTTAAGGTGCCGCAAACAAGTACAAGCAAAACAATTACAATATTGGTTGATACAAGATAAAATCATACTAAAAACCATTCAGTTTTTAAAAAGGCAACCATCAAGGATAGGTATTCATGTAGTCTCATTGGTGTAGTTATTTAATCTCAACATGTTTCGCCAATCACTGGCTTCTTCAGGAGATATACGTACACTACATATCAGACAACAAGAAACTATTCTTGATGTATGTGTAAACGCGGCACTGAGTGCTTTCGCTAGACATGCTTGCCAACGGTAAACCACTAGCGGGATTTGTGAACCATAACTGGGGCAACAAATAACGTGGGCAAATAACATCAGCAAAGGTGTTTTAAAGGTGAGCTATAGGTAACTCCTTTTGTCAACTGGTCAGGTCCACCAATTGCCCAACAGGTTAAAGCGCAATTATAAGGACCTTGTAGAGGAAATCTTTATCATCCACATCTAGGGGCACCTTGGCGGAAATTGCCGCCTCGCGCACCTCATATATACCCCTCCCCTATCAACCCTTTAAAAATTTAAATTTTATTCCTTATACTTGTGTTGTGTTTGGGACCTTAAAAAAAAAAAACAAGATTTTTTTCACACATGCAGTTCATTAACAGGGATGTGGTGCCCTTGATCTCCACATTAACCGGTGCAATTTATCACTTATCTTCCCTGCTGATGTCAACGGGAGCCTGCTGCCTCTTCCTGGTCCAGTCCGTACCCCTGGTAGTGTGCCGCTGGGTCCGTCCCCTCCTCCTAGCTGCTGTATGAAGCCTGAACCATCCTGAGATATGTGACCTGCATAGAGTGCAGGAGACCTCATTCATGCTTGGATAGGAATGGTGGCTGAGGGGGAGCAGGGGAACTAAAACTTCTTTTAAACACTTGCGTACATTTACTGTGGCAAGTTGTCTATAAACGGCAATCCGTGCAGCCGCAGTTGCGAGCGGGAGCGTGCCGCCGCACTCTGTGTGAGTGTGCCCGCGGGTCGGGCAGACTCGATGTCCGCCAGCGACCCGGGATCGCCTTCTACAGAGGAAGAATGGGGAACCGCCCATGTAAACATGGCGGTTCCCCATTATGACAGTGATTTACTGATCCCTGTCATCGGGATCAGTTAGATCTGTCATGCCCCTGCTAGCCCAGCCCCCACACAGTTAAAACACAGTGAGGGAACACACTTAACCCCTTGATCACCCCCTTAGTGTTAGCCCCTTCCCTGCCAGTGACATTTATACAGTAATCAGCGGATATTTTTAGCTCTGATACCTGTATAAATGTCAATGGTCCCAAAAAAGTGTCAAAATGGTCAGATCTGTCCGCCACAATATCGCAGTCCTGATAAAAATTGCAGAACGCCCCGCCCTCACGGACCCCCTGGGTCCCTTTAAATTAGACTATTGGAGAGCCCTCCAATTATACCACTTCTTGAAATCTTTACCTGCACCTGGTCACTTCCAAAACCTCCCCACCAGCTTTGAAGAACACTGCTCCGGAGAAGGCGCTGTACCGCACATGCTCTCCATAGCTTATAGCCTATTGATCACTTCAGCCGATGATCACCAACTCCCCAGCCTGCTGAAGTGGGAACGGGACTTAAATCGCACCTTCAGCCCCTCTCAACGCCGTAACATTTTGCGATTCACCCATGAGTCATCTATATGTACAAAAATACAGGAAACCAACTTCAGAATCCTGTTGAGGTGGTATCACACACCGTCTAGACTACATCAGATCTTTCCTTCGGTGTCTGATCGCTGTTGGAGATGCAGAGAGGACCGAGGAACACTTCTGCATGTCTTCTGGTCCTGTCCTAGACTCGAGCAGTTTTGGAAGGCAATCCAACACCTTACACAAAAATTCACAGAGAGGGTCATTCCAGACGATCCAACATTCTTTCTCCTCCATGCCATGGATATCCCGGCAAAAGTCTACAAAAAGTCGATACTCCGTCACCTACTCGATGCGGCCAAAATGTGCATACCCCTTATGTGGAAATCTCCGCACCCACCGACGGTAGGCCTGTGGCTCCGGAAGGTGGAAGAAATAAACAAACTAGAGGACCTGGTCCTCTCGGCTAGACACCAACATGAAAGGTATCAGAAAACCTGGACTATATGGAATATGTTTGCCCTCTCTGAGGAGGGTAAGGCATTGTTCGACAGTAATACGGCTAGCTGAACACGCGGCCCATCCTCTCTGCTTGCCGTGAACAACCTGACAAGAATATAAAGACAACTACCACATGATCCCAGACCATTGATGATAACAAAATACCAACTCCAACTCCCCGCCCCTCCCCCATTTTCTTTTTTTTTTCTTCTCTCGCTTCTTCCTCTTCCCAATAACTTCTTCTATGATTCCCTTTCTTTCTGCTACCTCTTAATTCTATTAATCATCTGATTTCTGAATTAACAAGAAATTAGGGTGGGCCAGGATTCCTGTCATCTAGCCTGGAACTACCGGAGGTTCCAACGATATAATGTACTCGTTATATGTGCTACATGTTGTACCACATAACCCCAACTCTCAGTGCTCTCCTCACTGAGAGCTCACTGAAAGCAGAACCCATAGCCAGCGTGTTCTGAAGCTGCAGTGTTAGAGCATTTTTCATGCTGAGCCGACAAAACGTTCACTAACGCGCATTAACGCCGTAGCAACGTTAACTGTGTTTTTAGCACCGGCGTTTTCAGGTTCAAAAATAGCAGAGCAATGGTTTTTTTTAAACAAAACGTGACATATCGCTGACGCTCACTAACGCGCATTAACGCCGATGCAAAACGCCGATGAAATTGCGTTTTTGACGTCAATTTTTTCCTGACGTCGGCCCCGACGTTACAGCTTATTTTTTTAATACGCCCATGTGTATGGGGCCTTATTGTTTCACTTTAAGGATTATTAAAATCACTGCTCCTGAAAAAACAATTGATTTAAAAACTTTTTTTTGCATTGATACATGTCCCCTAGGACAGGACCCGGGTCCCCATACACTTTTTATGGCAATAACATTGCATATAAGCCTTTAAAATGAGCACTTTTGATTTTTCATGTTTGGGTCCCATAGACTTTAAAGGTGTTCGAATGTTCGCACACCTATTTTTGTCTGTTCGCATGTTCTGGTGCAAACCGAACCGGGTGGTGTTCAGCTCATCCCTACTGCCTGAACTTACTTTACAGTGAGGCCAATTCACTTAAAGGCAATTCTTTTAGATTTTAATAGAGTGGTAATGGGATGAAAACACTGTTGCATTGTTATTACTGTCTGTGTTCCTGTTAAAGAGATTCTCTTATTGTCCTGATCACCGGTGTACCACCCTCCCAGTAAGCGTATAGTATGTTAGGTACATTTAAGCCTCGTGCACACGGGACGACAATCGTACGTACGATCGTCGCAAATCGTATGTTGGCTGCTGTATCTAGCATACTGACTGCACTACACGATCGTACAACCACAGAAGAACGTTCAGGTGCATGTAATTAGCATCCGGCCGTTCCTGACTTTGGAGCATGCGTGTTTTGCACAATACAACTTGTTGTACCAACTGCTCTGTACACACGATACAACGGTCCTATGAGAGCTTGTTGGTACGACCAAGTTTTCTAGTCTGCTCATACAACTCCCCTTGTACGACCGTCGTATGTTCGACTGTTCAAATCGCGCATACGAACGATCGATTACATATACGACGGTCGTAAGTACGACCTGTTGTATACAACTGTGGAACCGTGTGTACGAGGCTTTAGTCTGGCTCCTCTGTAGCCAGTGGAGCAGTTGTTGCTTTAGCCAGCTCAGTGTTTCACAGGCTATTGGTCTGATTATTTAGAGGGTTCTGGAATCACGGTGGGAAGAAATATCTATGGGGACCCAGCCAATCCCTGGGGAGGTTTGCCCAGTAGGTAGCTGGATAAACCATAAAAAAGTCATCTAAGGCCCGGAGCAGCAGTTAGTTGGTGCTGAGTTCAGTCCTGCAGGAGAAGTCCCCAGTTTTAGGGGTTCTGCCGCTAAGTGCAGTTTGCTGGGACGATGCCGTATACTTACACAACAAGTTCCCAGCTGTAGCATAGCTGGGGGGCCTATATGAAGAGTTTCAGCTGGGATCTTGGACTGGAGTGGTCGCCTTTAGGATAACTTAAACTCAGCATCCTCTCCTGCCCTTGTGTACAGAGAGAAGGAGAAGTGTCCTCTTGTTATTCAGTGCTGCATGACTGGCTGCCCCTGTACTAAGTTTGGGAAGGAATCAGTTAAATTGCAGTGGCTCATTCGGGGATAACGCTACACCAATATTATGGGAATAAGTTAAAAATCCAAAATTTGAGTTGCCACCAGAACCAGAAAAGAAGTGAAATCTTCCAATAGGGACACGTGTGCCCATGACCACTGTCTGAGAGTACAATTTCCTTCACAACGGATAGATATCCGCTTTCTTCCTGTTCATTTTACAGGACAGAAGTGAAAGGAAATCATGAGAAACAGATGGCCAAAAAGCTGACAGCAGTTTTAACCATTCACCAATCCAAAAAGCCTTTAGATATACTTTTTTTTTTTACTCAAGAAAGGCTTTATTGAACAGAAAAAGAAAAGGAAAAAAATACAAAAATAGAACCGTATGGTAGTTGTATAGTTCCAAAAGCCTCAAAAGCTGAACTGTGCCTGAAAAGAGCTATTTCCTTTGACAACTGAACTTGTAACTTTGATTTCAACACAGATCTGTACACATACCAAGATTGGTATCCCAGTTGTGTAGACCTTGTCTCCATCTCGCAGCCTCCCGCTGCAGCTTATTCACTTTAAGCTCCCAGGCTCTTAAAGCGGTTGTCTACCCATTTTGTTTATTTTTACCTACAGGTAAGCCTATAATAAGGCTTACCTGTAGGTTAAATGAGTATCTTCTAAACCTGCATGGTTTAGAAGATATTCCCTTTCTAATCCAATGCGGCATTACGGGGCATGCGCCGTGTATGTCCCGGCAAAGGCCCAGCATTAGTTCCGAACCGGGAAAGACGGGTCCCGTGTGCATGCGTGGAAGTGACGTCTTGCGGCTCCGGCCAGTCACAGCGCCGGAGCCGCGTACCCGGAAGCAAGATCCGTGGGAAGATGTCCGCTCCCACAGAGGGGACTGAGCAGCCCGGTCGGATCTTCGTTTCAAGGTGAGTATTTCATAATGAGCTAGTATGCGGTGCATACTAGCTCATTAAGCTATTGTCTTGCAGGTTTTAATTATTTTTTATTTTTGGGTAGACAACCGCTTTAACAGACTTTCTGGACTCCCACTGCTACCCGGTTCCCTTGAGCTTCACACAGCCAACTGCTGTATCATCATCCGAGTGCCACCCACACTGACCTACTGGGTCCCTTACTCGGCTCCTCGGCTAACCTGCTAAACTCTCTTGCAAAAGTCACCCCTCGCTATCCTGCTGGGTCCTTAGCTTGACTCCGCTGAGACTTTCCCAACTTCTTCACCCACCCCGGTTAGTGAAAAAGGCTGCTCTGGTACTCTCTCAGACTTTGAACTCTGGCCTCTGATAACAGGAGTGTTGTCCCTTGAGGGCAACAGTTTCCCCTTTACCTCTGACCCTGGTTCACGCTTTGCCTCTGGTGACAGGAATGGTTGTCCCACGTTAGCAACTCTGCCCCTTCACTTCCAACAAAGAGGGGTTTTCTGGCCGGCAGGACCCGAGCAAACTGGTTAGACTTTTGCCATAAAGCCCCAACCCTATGCTACTTTTTCTTGTCCTAGTTAGGCCTCAGACTGCGTAGCAACCAGGAACTCCCGGATGGGCCTCAGGCTTCTGGCCTAGCAACCAGGAGCCTTCAACCCACATCCAGGTGGCACAGAACCCCGATCACCAGACTCCTCCCAAATATATAGGCTCTCCCAGCAGGCCATGGGGCCCAAGAAAACCCCTGCCAATAGGCTGGAACAACCTATCCACTCATATTCCAAGTTAATGTACACTTTATCATTCCAGTGCCATCCAGTGGCAAAGTAACAATGCCACCCAGTGGCAGAGGAGAGAGGTGCACCAAACCCAGAGTTAGGAATTGAATCAGGAGATCCCCTAACAATTAGCTGGGCTAGTTACCACCCAGCAAACTAGATTTGACAGCGTCCCTGTTCAAGACCAGGGTGCTACACTAAGTTACAATGTAAAATTATCTCTACCTTAAATGAGTGCGTATTTATAACTATTGTAGGGCAAACAGGCAAATACATTTTTCAGTAGCAAAATAGACTAATGTATCTAGTGGTTAGTGCACTTAGGATATCTGACCATGTAATATGCACGTGTTGTGCTGCTCAAAGTAATTGTTCGCAGTTCAGTAATTAGGAGGGTGGTTGTACAGCCGCCTAAATGTGAGTTTACCCTAAAGGCAGCCTTATCATGAGCTGAGTGCAGCAGCTAAAGGAAAGCCTGTTCAAATTAGTGTCTGCAGTCATCTGTCAAAACAGGATTGGCTTGGGGTCAATTGTCCTATAACCCCCACAGTAGACCTCTCTGGAGATGGAGGGGTTTCCTGTCTAAGTGGAGCACAGACCTGAACTACAGGACATCAGCACTGACCCTTCATTCTCCAGCAATGATGTCATACCACGTTTATGGAGCTCTCTCCTACTGGACAGCAGGAAACAGTCAGCTCTGGTTCTGCTTTTTCTCTTCTGATTCCACAGAGAAGATTTAAAGCTTGCAACCAGATATCAGTGAACAGGACAGTCAGAGCATTTCAGCTCTTTGTGCACCATGATTGCTGCCAAATGACTTCATTCTATAATGGCTATTATATGTTCCAGAAGGCCTCAGGTACAACTATTTTTAGAGTTAGTATTACAAAAGAAAAAGTCAGGGCCTTCTAACCACTACCTATGTCTACAGTCTACTCTACAGTATATTACATACACAACTTTAACCCCTTCTTTCCCTCTCATGACAGCCCTTTAAGTGGATTTTAATGCTGGGAGGTGGGACGGACTTCCCAATCACATAATCACACTAATGAGCTGCCACTATGGTCTCATGATCGGGAGCCATTCTATCTGATGTCTGTATCATATGTCTGTGACAGCTCAGTCATTATGCTGTAAGCATGTGAGCACGCTCTCAGCACAGAAACCTCTGTCCCCATGGACGCATATGTGTGGTGCAACACAATTGTAAGCTAGATGTGCACATAATGGGGTTGATTTATTAAAACAAGAGAGTACAAAATCTGGTGCAGCTCTGCATTGTAGCCAACCAACTTCTAGGGCCTCTTTCACAAGGGGCGGATCCATTTGGCGGAGTCCGCTTGCTCAGCAGGGATCAATCAGATGACAGGTCCTTTTCCGCTCACTGTGCAAAGACGGACCTGTCAGAGTCTCTGTCTCCTCTATGGGGAGATCGGATGAAAACAGACTGCCTGTCCGTCTTCATACGATCCCATCCGACCTGATCCGCCAGACGGATGGAAAATAGGACCACCATCTGCCTGTATTTGGCGATTGGATAGCAGCGGACATCCGCAGCTCCATATGAGTGAATGGAGGGTCTGATCAGGTCCACCTGAAAAACTGAAAGGCAGACCTTATCGGACAGCCCGTGTGAAAGGGGCCTAACTTCAGCTTGTTCAAGTAAGCTTTGACAATAAAAACTGGAAGCTGATTGTCTATCACGTGCAGCTGCACCAGATTTTGCACTCTCTGGTTTTAGTAACCACTTGCAGACTGCCCACTGTACATTTACTGCAGCAGGGCGGCTTGCTCTTTGCTAAATCACATACCTAGTACGTGATCTGATGCTTTCCGATCCGATGCACATGTGCTGCTGGTGACCCACTTCTGCTGTGATCACACACAGTGGGAGCCCAGTGGCGGGTACCGCTAACTTGATGTCCGCCGGCATATGCCAATTACACAGGACAAAGGCAGAACGACAATCTGCCTATGTAAACATGGCAGAATGTCGTTCTGTCAGAAGAGAATGTATTGATCCTGTATTCCTGCAAAGCAAGGAACACAGGATCAATACCTATAGAATAGTGAGTAAGCACTCCATAGGAACCCAGTTAACCCTTTTATCACCCCTGATGTTAACCCCTTCCCAGCCAGTGTCATTAGTACAATGACATTGCACTGATCACTGTATTAGTGTCACTGGTCTCCAAAAAGTGTCAGTTAGGTGTCCGATTTCTCTGCAGTAATATCGCAGTCCTGCTGTAAGTTGCTGATCACCGCCATTACTAATAAAAAAATAGAATTAAAAAATATATATATATGCCATAGTTTGTAGACGCTATAACTTTTGCGCAAACCAATCAACATATGCTTTGAAAAAGCAAAAGAATCAACCTTGCAAATATACAATTCAATAACAATATTGCACATACAGAACTAAATACCGTTGAACTAACAACAAAATGTGCTTAGAAAAGAATGCTACTGGATATATGAAACAATCCAATATAGAGTGATTAGTGAAATCAAACAACTTAAAGTAAAATAAAACCAACGTGATATCAAAAACACTTTTAAGATAAAAAAATGTTAATGAATAAGTGAGTAAAATGCCTACTAAGGGTGTCCATCCATATTCTTGGGGTTACAGTGTCTTTGTGCAAAACCAATTAAAAGAACTCCACATATGGGTCTACATAAACTGTACCCCAAAAAGGGACCGAAACAGTACTCCCTATGAAATATAGATAGAGGTATGGCGGTCCAATCCAACGGTCAATGCGTTTTGAATAATGCTTAGCTTCTTTGCCGTAGCAAATGTGGTATAAAGCTACATAAAATGGCGGGGTGTCAATTTGCAAAACAAGTCTTGTGGATGGACATAGGGGTATAGGATCCCCACAGGTGATGGAATTAACCATTTTGTGTATGGTAGAGTGGTATATCAAAACAGACCCGTATAGATATTATAACCTCATAAATATTGCCATTTAATGGATCATTCTTAGGATGAATAGAAAATAGTATATCAATAGATCCAATGTGATTACCTCCAAGTTGGCGATTGCATGCACAAAGAAGGGTCCATAAAGATACGGATGAGCGAGTTTGGGGTGGAGAAACTTGACTGTTCATGACCTCAACCCAATAGAACACCTTTGGAATGAACTAGAGCGGAGGCTGCGAGCCAGGCCTTCTCGTCCAACATCAGTGCCTGACCTCACAAATGTGCTTCTGGAAGAATGGTCAAACATTCCCATAGACACTCCTAAACCTTGTGGACAGCCTTCCCAGAAGAGTTGAAGCTGTTATAGCTGCAAGGGTGGGCCAACTCAATAGTGAACCCTACGGAATAAGACTGGGATGCCATTAAAGTTCATGTGCGTGTAAAGGCAGGTGTCCCAATACTTTTGGTAATATAGTGTATATTCTGCCATGGATTGGTGCCAGAAAAAGGTAACTTTTAGTTAGCATTTGATAAGCTTTCCATTTTTCAGTTACATTGAAGACTTTCTAGCCAACCTCACAGACTCAAAGCCTGCTCTTGGTTTTACTGTAAGGCCCCTCATACTGGGGCCGCACGAGTGGCAGCGTTAAAGCGCTGCTATTTTAGGGGCGCTTTACCGCTGTAAGGCTACTAACACACTGGGGAGTTTTTCAGGCGCTTTTGGGCTAAAGATAGCGCCCTTATAGCGCCTGAAAAACACCCCCCCATCCACCCCAATGTAAAAGCCTGAGTGCCTTCACAATGGGGCGGCACATTTGCAGAACGTTACAAAAGTCCTGCAAGCAGCATCTTTGGGCGGTGCAGTAAGCGGTGTATACTCTGCTTCTACACCGCCCTGCCATTGAAATCAATGGCAAGCGCTTCCGAAGCAGCTGCTTTTCGGTGCTATTTGGGCGGCAGCGGGGCACTTTTAACCCCTAAGAAGGAGTTAAAAAGGGGTTAAAAGTGCCACCGCTCAGCGCTTCCGGAGTGGTGTACAGCCGCTTCGGAAGTGCTGGCCATTCATTCCAATGGCAGGGGTGGTGGAGGGCGGAGTGTACACCGCTCCTTCACCGCCCCAAAGATGCTGCTTGCAGGAGTTTGTTTCATCTCCCGCAAGCGCACCGCCCTGAACCGCCCCAGTGTGAAAGGACACACTTGGCTTAATGGAGAGGTGCTTTACAGGCGCTATTTTTAGCTAAATAGTGGCTTTAAAGTGCCCCAGTGTGAACATGCTGGTAAATATCCCTAGTTTTCGACAGATATAGGAATTTTTACAATTGTATTTATAGATGTTATCGAAGGGGTAGGTGGTCCAATGTCTCCTGGTCCATTGGATTGTGATGTCATGCTACAGCAGCCCCCCTGTATCAATGCAGCCAAATTGAAGGTCTCTGTACATCACCTTTTATCAACCTTTTTAACATGGAGGAGCAGTTAAAATATATTTTAGATATCAGGAAACTCCTGCCAATAATCACTATATCTACAGCTTACAGTACATTAACCAGGTGGTCAGTGGGAAAAATGCTGCTAACATTTTTGGTCACTAAGAAGAATGCTCCTTACAAAGGTGTTCAGTGGGCCTTACATTGGTGGTCATTTGGGATTAATGTTCCTTACAATGGTGTTCACAAGGCAGAATTTCCCTTACATTAGTGGTCTAGTCAGTGAGAAGAATGCTCCTTACAATGGCGGTCATTAAGAAGAATGCTTCTTAAAATGGTGGTCTGTGGGAAAATGTTCCTTACATTGGTGGTCATAGTGAAGAGTGCCCCTTACATTGGTGGTCATTGGCAAGAATGCTTTTTACATTGGTGACCATCGGAAGAATAGAAAAGAAGAATGATTTTAACAATTCTGGTCATTGGGAAAAATGCTCTTTACATCGGTGCTCTGTTGGAAGTATTCTCCTTACAGCAGTGATCAGTAGGAAGAATGCTCCTTACTTTGGTGGTCATTGAGAAGAATGCTCCTTGCATTGGTAGTCATTGGGATGAATGCTCTTAACATTGGTAGTCAGTGGGAAGAATGCCCTTTACAGTGGTGGTTACTGGGAAAAATGCTTTCCCTGCAGATAGCTAAAAAAAAGATAATTGGTGTCAGTGGTTACATATCTGAAAGGCTGGGACTGCTCATTGCTCAAGGGACCCATAGCAAACTCAGAGGGAACTCTAGGCTTCCACAGAACCCTGGTTGAGAAAGACTGCTGCATGCAATTTCTGTAGTTTAATAGGGTTGACAATGACTTTGTATTTACAGAAGGAAGCATTCGATGTCTCCATACCCAAAGGAAGAGCAAGCCAAGGTTCACAAGTGACTAAAGCAAAATTCAATACACACTTATGCTTTTAATATTATTACAATTTATTTTGCATTAAAAGGAAAATTCATTTTTTTCTGCTCCTTTAAGATACATTTAGACGTAACCATGTCTTATCTTTACAGTACATATGTATCTGAGATGTCTGCTAATCATTTTCCTTGCAAAAAAAATGGGCCTAGAGTTCCAGTGAAGTTCATTGCAAATCAGTTTGATGGTATTATATACTATATAATCTAAACACAAATATATGCTAGTGCTTATATTTCCAGTGAAAGGCCAGTTGTGTTCATAAAAAAAACTCTTCTAGGGGCTTTTTATAAATTTCAAGCACTGTGCCTAATATTATTGCAGATCTTTACCTTCTTCTGTTCTGAGTGTATTGATGTAGGTCTTTCTTTACTACAATTACTACATGATTAACCCCTGTGTTTTAATGTTTTACTAAAGCCAAAACTGTTTTATTTTTAATATTGGATACGCTGGGGAAGGGATAAAACTTTGATCAATTTTTATTTTTCTCTGAGGCCTTGCTGTGGAAATTTCTGGCTCTGGTGACAATACTGTCACCTGGGCACAGGCCCGGACTGGCCATAGTTCCCCATGATTAAGCTCCAAGGAACGGAGCGAAACACGTTGGGGACATGGCCTGGCGGGAGCCCAGGCTGAGGTTGTCACTTCACTACTGAACACCTATGTGGATGTGTGGCATCAGGGATTTCCTCCTACTCTCTCATTTGCTCGATGGGCCGGGGTCATCAGGCCGCATGTCCTACCAAAAGCTGGCTAATAGGCAGGGATGGTCCAAGACATTGTGCTGCTTGGGTCCAAGAATGAGATGCTGCCCCCCAAAAAAGAAAATTACGCCCACCAAAAGGCCCCATCCATTATTTATCAATAATCAAAGAGTGCAGCGCTATATTATGACTGTAAGGCCTCATACACACGGACGTTTTTTGACGCCGGCGTTTTCTGGCGTTTTTTGCAGCTCTCCATGTTAGTCAATGGCCCCATAAAAGCATCAGCGTTTTTGAGCTGTAGATGACGTTGGCGTTAGTGAGCTGAAAGTAGAACCCACAGCCATCGCGTTCTGAGGCTGTAACGTTTTGGCATTTTTTGACGGCGACGCCACAATATGCCAACAAACGCCAACAAACGCCACCTATTATTATACCGGCGTTTTCTGACGTTTTTAGGTTGAAAAATAGTAGAGGGATGATTTTTTTTTAAAAACGCCTATTGACGCCGACGCTCACTAACGCTCAAAAACGCTGATGCATAACGCCGAAAAACGCCAACTTTTTTTCCTTGACGTCGGGCCTGACGTTTTGTTTTTTTTTTTTTAGAAACTTCTGTGTGTATGAGGCCTAAGGGTATTCTGCATTTAACAATGGTGAATAGGTATTGAGTGTGTCAAGTAAATAAATGCTATTATATCACTATAACTTGCCAAATTAGCAATAAATAAAGTAAAATATTTAAAGTGACAATAACCATAAATTTTGACTTGTAAATAATAAAACCACCCACAACGGGAATGGAGTTGGAAACAAAGTCCATAAACTTCCAGGGTGCACCTAGTGAGCCCTGTTCAGGGGAAACCGTGCCCACTATGTAGTCCAATGAGACAAATCAATAAATAGTGTCCACAATGTAATCCAGGAAACAGGCTTGAAATGAAGTGAACGGTGCTCAACTTAGTGGTGAACAAAGGTGAAAAATGCACACTTTTAAAATAAATGCGCTTACCAGATGCTGGTAGCATATAATGAAGAATCCAGTGAGATATAGTTGAATAGGTGGGGTCTCTCTCTGTCAGGCCAGGATCGATTTACCTCCTCGTCCTCATCCAAGGGACAGTCTGGCCTCCTTGTAGATGTATGGTACCACTCAGAGAGATGGTATTATGGAACAAAGAACAGAGGGCCCTCCATAGCATAATCCAGTATGTACAATTTTATTAAAAGTGCTGTTAAAAACACTTACATTAATTTTGATAAAAACTGAGCTCAGCATGTACACGTTCAAATGCAGTGAACCGGGGGGACAGGACCAACACGTTTCGTTTCACACAAACATCTTCTGGCGTGAATCCATTATTTTATATCATGATAATTAAAAATAAAATTTAATTTATCAGGAAGTCAGATTTACATGCAACAGCACCTTGTCTATATGCAAAATTATATGACATACCATTATGTTCAATTCCAAGGGGTGGCTAGGGCAGTATAGGTACGGGCTAGGGCAGTATAGAGGGTAGTAAATGGGCACACTAGGGTAGTATATAGACAGGCTAGGGTAGTAAATGGACAGGCTAGGGTAGTGTATAGACAGGCTAGGGTAGTATATGGACACACTAAGGCAGTATATGGACAGGCTAAGGCAGTATATGGACACGCTACGACAGTATATGCACAGGTTGGGGTAGTATATAGACAGGCTAGGTTAGTATTTAGACAAGCTAGGGCAGTATAGGGTTCAATTTTCTGCCCCTCTCAAAGTGCTGCCTCGGTCCAGTGGACCCACTGGGACCCATGGTAGAGCCGGCCCTGTTAATAGGACTCTACGGAGTGACACAGACTGAGCAGAACTCTCTGGGGTTGATTTACTTAAGGCAAACAGACTGTGCACTTTGCAAAGTGCAGTTGCACTATGCAAGAGCAGTTGCTCCAGAGCTTAGTAAATGAGCAGATGCTCTGCTGACTTCCATCATCCAATCATGCAGAAGCAAAAATGCATTTTTTTTTATTTTCCTTGTATGTTATTGGGTATTCTTTGCAAAAAAAAAAAATAAATCTTTACCTCATTTACTAAGCTCTGGAGCAACTACACCTGCAAAGTGCGTAGTTTATTTGCCTTTAGTGGAGCGGCTGCTCCATTAGAGGCTCAGGGGTGCCTCCCCCACCTCAATCCATGCCCCTAATCTCCATGCAGGGCGCAGACGCATTGATTTCAATGTGGGTTTTTTTTTTTAAGCACATGATCAGAGCCTGAGGCTCTAATTGGCTTCAAAAAGGGTGGGCTTGGGGTGCAGAGCATTGTGCCCCGAGCCCACCCAGTTGTGTGACAGTAGCAAATTAATATTCGCTAATGTCTTCCTGCTTCTCCTCCCGACCAATCAGGAAGCAGGTCCTGAGACCCCATTGGCCAGGTAGTCTTAGTACTCCCTGGTCAATCGGGTCTCAGGACCTGCTTCCTGTTCACCGGGGAGGAGGACCAACTGCCCCGGCTCTTTCCTTGGCAAGCTGCAGGCCATGTGCAGCGAGGAGCAGAAGGCGGAGGGGCAGGAACAGCCTCTTCCAGTTTGCAGGAGCCCTACCCTGGATGCAGCACCAACACCATCACCTCGTCATCATCCACCTAAGGTAAGGCCATAGATCGCCACCTTCCCGTCAGATGGGAGGGGTAGTGCGAGTGAGGGGGCCAGGTTTGTTTGCCGCCCCCCCTCCCTCAAAATATTGAGCAGCAGCCGCCACTGAAATCCACCCATCTGAGTCCTACTGGACTGGTCCTCCCTTTGGCCTCACCGTGGAACATGATGCCGGCCATTCTGAAGTGTCTGGGCCTATTTTTTCCAGTCTGGGCCTGCCTGGGCCTGCCTGGGCAAGAAGTAAGAGAAGCTCCAGCATGGATGCAATAAGAATACAAAGCTATTGTTCTAGTTTTCCCCTCCTTTACTAACAAAACATGTTTTATTGAGTTTCTGTTGGAGATTCCCTCCCTTGCCTGGTGATGACATTGTCACTGGGACAGGAAGTGAGGGGAAATCTCCCCAATTGGAAAACAGGCAGCAATAAAAAGACTGACATTGGTTGTAATTCTTTTCCATTCTTTTCAAACTACAAAAAAATAATAAAACATCTGTTGCAGGGCATGCCTGTAACCTAACCTTAAGCTATGTGCAGACTTCTGGGAGAAGCAGCAAGTCATTCATAAGAATATGGGAGCTGGAAGTTGTTCTAATTGTTTCTACTCTTTTTTACAGGCATCACTGATTTACTGTTTGGTTTTGCCCCATTGTATATATATAATAATCTGTTCTTTCATTCAGCATATGTGTATATAATATACATCTGTGCTTGTACACTTATTCTATGCTTTCATTTATTTTTTATATTTTCATTTTTTAAATAGTTTTTTTACATTCAATATTTATGTGCAATTGAGTAACTGCCCTTCGACCTTTATATTTACAATGATTATTTTTGTATTTATCTTGCAGCTCTGATGAAGGGGGAGTGTGTTTGGCCCCAGAAACGAGTTGGCATGTTCTATACGAGCATTTTAAGAACAATTAAATCAATTTTGGATTCTTTCAACACTTGGTTTGGCGCTTGTGATATATGTACATGCTTGGAAATTGTTTGTCACAAGCATGTTAAGTACTAAAGCAAGGACAAGGATGACAGATATTCTAAGATAAAGACACATAAGTACTGAAGTAAGGATAAGGATGACAGATGTTCCAGGATAAGGACACATAAGTAGTGAAGCAAGTATAAGGATGACAGATGTTTTAAGTCAAGAACACATTAAATAGTGAAGGAAGGATAAGGATAACTAATGTTCCAAGATAAGGACACATAAGTAGTGAAGGAAGGATAAGAATGACAGATATTCTATGTCATGGACACACTAAATAGTGAAGGAAGGATAGGGATAACTAATGTTCCAAGATAAGGACACATAAGTAGTGAAGGAAGGATAAGAATGACAGATATTCTATGTCATGGACACACTAAATATTGAAGTAAGGATAGGGATAACCAATCTTCCAAGATAAGGACACATAAGGAGTGAAGGAAGGATAAGGATGACAGATATTCTATGTCATGGACACACTAAATAGTGAAAGAAGGATAAGGATAACCAATGTTCCAAGGTAAGGACACATAAGTAGTGAAGGAAGGAAAAAAGTTGTTCCAAGATAAGGACACATGAGTAGGGAAGCAAGGATAAGGATGACAGATGTAGAGCATACGTTTAAAAAAAGTTAACAATGGCAACTCCCATATTTCCATAGAGGTTCCTTACTCAATATTTAGAAAAACATTACATGCTGTCTATAGACTTAAAAGGGCGTTTTTTATTTTTTTTTGATCCAATACCATCAGAGCCAGCAATTTACAGGGCACTGTGAGGCACTCCATAAACCAATAAAATTGCTCTGGCCTTTGCTCATTGAACACTGAAAAAGCAGCAGAACACTGATAAGGTCATCCCTCTGCTCATACTATCCTGTCCTCCCATCAGCGTGTTCAGTGTCAGCACATATGCCCTGGAGGAAAGCTTGATTGGCTCAGAGTGCTGCAGGGATTTTAACAAACTTTTTTGCAGATTCCTCCCTTTTGTTATTCTGAAGAAATTCCCATGTGTTTGTCTGTGTGCATGTGGATAGTGAATCAAATGGGAATCAATTCATAATTATCAACCAGCTGCTGCAAAAGTTGCAGGGTCTGCATCGCTTTAGATGTGTATCTCACCAAAAATGACTTTCCTGGTGCCTCCATGGCAGCATACATATGGTTGGTTGCTCCGCCCACAACCAACCCATAGGACCACTTTAACTCTATAAAAGTTGCCCCCTCGCATCATTCTTTTTTCTGTCCTCAAACCGGCAGGATTGCCCGGATCAGCCCTTACCTCACTACCAAATTGGTGTTACCATTACAGGTTCATGCTCCCCTGTAGTATGGAGTCCCAGGACTTAGGCTGCTAAATGCGTCAATGAGTATGGGAGCCTGTTTTTTCTGTGGATCTTTTTTGGGGCAGGAGGGCTCACAGGGGCCTGGTCTCTCCCCCCCCCCCCCCATGGCACTTCTCATTTACTCTAAGAAAATGCTTCCCCAACGGCTGGAGGTAGGATCAACAATTTCCACAGCATGGCCATGCACCAGACTGAGGACCAATCCTCCCTATGTACCTTGGAATCCTATGGGGTTTTCCCCCTCCAGTATCAGCAGCATTTCCCCACCCTGTCCTGCAATGCTTACCACTCCAGGAGACCATGTCCCCCCCCCCCCCCTGGGTTGTGCAGCGCTTCGCGCCCGTCTCCTGGGGCTCCTTTTGCCGGTTTCAGGGGGCGGAGCCGGATGACGTCATCAGCGCATGCCCAGTAGCTGAATGAAGCCATAGGCTGCCATCTTGGTACACCCAACATGCAGCTGCATATAAATGAAGGTTCTCTGGCCATTAGGGAAGCAGCTGTCAGCAGAGGAACATCTCTCCATAGAATTCACAAATTCTTGGAAGCACCGTCCTGTCTCTGCCTTTACCTAATGGAAGTCAGAGGTACTCCAAGAAAAAAAAAAAGAAGAATGAAGGAAGAAAGGGAAACTTAAAAAAAAAATAGCAACAACCTATTTTTTTCTTATTACCTTTTTTTTACTATTTCAGCTGTCTCCCGTCCAGTGCTGCAACAAAAAGATCCTTGACATACCACTAGGTAAGAGGCTGCACCGCTCAAGTAAGTTTTTTTTTTTTGTACAAAAGAGCATTGGGCATGAAGCATCAAAATATCCTATGTTTCATTTCAGCCCGCAACGCCGATCATCCCGCAGATACTCTCCGGATAGGAGGTCTGGAGGCCACAGCAGTTCAAGGCATGGGCACTCATCCTCTTCCCGTTCATCACACAGATCACGGAGATCACCTCATCGTACGTCAAGGGGAGCCACTTCATCACATGGTTCCACCCGGCCGAAGGACAAAACATGTTGGGTTTGTGGAAAACCAGCCCTGCCAGGAAAATTAGCATGCGAGGCATGTTACATGGAAGCTGTTGATGACCTGGAAAAAGATAAGCAAGAATCCATGGTTACCATGAAAGAATTAATCAAAGACTTAATTTGGGAATTAACCCTGTCCCAGGAACTAGTGGATCCATCCACTATTCGGAGGGATGTTTCGCTTTCGTCTAGATAGCAAGGTTACTTTGCGGTATAAGTAAGGAAGTTCAGACCGGTTTTATGTATTAATGAGCTTTTACTGAACAAAAATGCTGTACATACAAAACTATTACAATATTAGGAATACAAATCAAGACTGACAGATTTCTATAGCAAATTAACAACCTAGCAAACAATCAAACTATAGTCTGTAACAGTAGAAATACAGTTAAATGTTACTTAGCTTCAGTTACTGTGTTCGTGATCTCCGTTGACAACGATTCTTCTGGAGACCAGGCACTTTCCTTAGTTTCACAGATGAGTGATTCGATGTTAATCCATGGTGAGAGTCAGCTCTTCTGCTCTGAGCTTATCTCTGGCAACATTTATATGGCTCAGTTCATTTACAATGGTTACCTTAATGATGTAGTAACCGAAATGCCTGTGTATTCCCAAATTCTACCTCAAGACTCTGCCATTACAAATAAATAATTGTTTACAGTATCTATAGAGACAACTGTCAAACTGTAAAACAACAATGGTAACAAACTCATTAACCTTAACAATCAACTGACAAATGTCCCATTGTTTCAGGACAGCCTGTGTTACCAAAGCATTCGTTTGAGAAGCATCCTCAAACAAACCGGATCTGTTAAAATGAGTCTGATAGATAAATCATTTGTTCATATAAGATATTTTTTATATCAAACGCAACACATGGGATACTGAAACCTCAAGTCAAGTGGACCCAGGCTCCAGCTCAGATGACGGGGATATGGCGGAGGAGAATCCTTCCACATTTGATTTCCGCATGATCGATCCATTTGTGGTCGCGGTAAAAGATTCAGTGGGAGGAAACCCACGAACCTCCCGCCAAGTCCAGAAAATATTTCCCCCACTTGAAGAAAAAAACAAGAACTTTTCCACTGATGGAAGAAATAAGGGAGGTTGTGACAGATGAATGGCAGAAGGTGGAAAAAAGACCAATCACTTACAACCGTTTCCACAAATTATACCCTTTAGCAGAGTCGACTGTTTGACTCCATGCCATCAGCAGACGCATCAGTCATGAGATTGGCCAGAAACACAACTCTGCCCTTAGAAGATGCAGTTTTCTTTAGGGACATCTTAGATCGCAGAATCGATTCAGATCTAAAGAAGGCTGATCAGGCAGCCGGGGGACCTTGCAAGCTGGCGGTGGCTCTTCCCTCAGTCTCCAGAGCAGCACGAGCGTGGACGGATAACATCAAAGTAGCTCTCAAACAAGGCGTAGATTGTGACCAGATAATAAAGGCTCTTAATGAGTTGAGATTGGCTTCTGATTTTATAGCCGAAGCAGCGATTGATACCTTAAAATGCTCCTCCGGAGCTATGCTATATTCAGTCACCGCGAGAAGGGCACTCTGGCTAAAGCCATGGTCGGCAGATCCCTCATCTAAGCAGGTGTGGTGCTGCATTCCCTATGATGGAAAAGCCCTATTTGGTGAAAAATTTGAGACCGCAATTAATAGGGTTACAGGAGGCAAGAGCGGCCTGATACCTCAGGACAGAAATAGGCGAAGAAAGTTTGCAGAAAAATCAACCTTTCAGCAGAAGGCCAGAGACGCCAGAAAGTATCGCCCAGGAAGGGAATACAGGAGAGGCTGGAAAGGCACCCAAGCTACCTTCCTAAAGATGGGGAAGCAGAAAGCTACAACCTCAGGGCATGAAAACCAGAAGTCCTTTTGACGCCTTGCCCACCCAAGCCCGTCCAGTGGGTGCCTGGCTCAGTGCGTTCACTCAGGTTTGGATGGAAAACTGTTTGGATCCGTGGGTCACCTCCACAATCCTTCAAGGGCATTTTTGGCAGTTCAGACACCATCCGCCCCGCTCTTCTTTTCTACCCACCAGGATTTCAGCTTCAAGAGAAAAGCTGGAGATTCTGCTACAATACATTCAAACTCTGATCCATCAGCAAGCGGTGATACCGGTTCCAGAGTCGGAAAGGCACTCGGGATTCTATTCCCTGGTCTTCTTGGTGCGCAAAAAGTCGGGGGGATGGAGACCAGTTCTAGACCTGAAACTCTTAAACAAGTTTATCCAGCTAGAACGCTTCAAAATGGAGTCTCTCAATACGGTTATCATGACAGTACAGCCAGAAGATTGGATGGTCTCTATAGACCTCCAAGACGCATATCTGCATATACGTATCCATCGCGATTACCAACAATACCTAAGGTTCACGATAGGGGAACTTCACCTACAGTTCCAGTGCTTGCCCTTCGGCATATCAACAGCTCCCAGAACCTTTACCAAAGTATTGGTGGCAATTCTGGCTCCTCTCCGGGAGAAGGGTATATGTTTTCTACACTATCTAGACGATATCCTAGTCCTCAGAACAAGGGAGTCCTGAACAACCATCTTCAAGAAGTCATGAGCACACTGTGCAGATACGGGTGGTTGATAAATCATTCGAAGAGCCAACTCATCCCAACCCAAAAGATGATATACTTAGGGGCACTAGTCGACACTCGGAAGAGTGCAGTATCGCTCCCGCCGGAAAAAATCCCTATAATCAGAAGGAAAGTAGGGAGAGCGCTGGCGAGCAAGTCCTTGTCAGCATCAGAGTGCCTGAGCCTCCTGGGATCTTTCTCCTCCTGCATCCTGATGGTGAAGTGGGCCAGATGGCACCTCCGCAAGTTTCAACAGGGGTTTCTATCCCAGTGGAGGAAGAGATCCTTGTCTCAGAGGATTCTGATCACGATGTTAATGAAGTCCAGCCTGTGGTGGTGGACGAGACCGCTCAACCTTCAAAACCACTGCCACCTTGGCCCCATCTCGTGGATCACTCTTACATCCGACGCGAGCCGCTTGGGTTGGGGCACTCAATTGACCCAAGGAAGATGGCAGTTCGATTCGGAGGGCATAGTCTCCAATATCCTAGAATTAAGAGCAACCAGGAAGACAATATCACATTTAGCACCTTTTCTCAGGGCCAGCTCTCTCCCCCGCTACAAATAGACAACAGGGCGGCAGTAGCCTATGTCCAGAACCAAGGGGGAACTCACAGCAGATCATTATCCATCGAAGTAGCCCCAATTCTATCTTGGGCAGAGAAGAACCTTGTCAACCTTGTCAACAACGAGTGGTCTCTGGACCAGGGGGTGTTCCAATGGATCTGCCAGCAGTGGGGCAACCCTCAGCTGGACCTATTTGCATCCCCCCTGAATGCAAAATCACCTCGGTTCTACACAAGAGGTCTTGCCCCGGAATCGGCAAGAGTGGATGCCCTAGTCCAGCCATGGACCTTCCAACTGGGGTAAGCATTCCCACCGATTCCACTGATCCTAAGATTCCTCCAACGACTAACAGCGGAACAAGTGACCATCCTGGCAGTAATCCCTTACTGGCCTAGGAGACCTTGGTGCACACTCTTGGCCCAGCTGTCTCTCTGCACTCCCTTAGTCCTTCTGAAGGTGCACAACCTTCTGTCTCAAGGGAGTTTTCTTCACCCACATCCAGAGATCCTGAATTTAAGGGCCTGGAAGTTGAGTGGAAAAGGTTGGAAGAGTTAGGATGTTCTCAGAAAGTAATCCAGACACTACTCCAAGTCAGGAAGTTGTCCACCAACAACACGTACTACAGGATATGGCAGAAATTCACAGAGTTCGCAGAGACTTACTGATTTAACCCGTTAAAACCAGAAGTGAAGGACATTCTCCTGTTTCTACAGAGGGGTTTACATCTAGGTTTGGGGCTTAGTACCCTTAAGGTACAAGTCCCTGCCTTATCAGCCCTAACAGACACCAGATGGGCATTAAACCCCTTGATAGAACAATTTCAGAAAGCATTAAGATTGAGACCACCTAGGAAGACGCTGTATCCCAAATGGGACTTACCTTTGGTTCTAAATGCCCTGACAACATCTCCATTCGCACCTACAGAGGGTTGCGCCCTGGAAAATATTACTTTGAAGGCTGCCTTCCTGGTAGCAGTCACCTCAGGCCGTAGGATCTCAGAGATCCAAGCTTTGGGAGCTCAAGACCCATATATCACGTTCTTCCCGGATAGGGTAGTTCTGCAACCAATACATCAGTTCATACCCAAAGTTCCGATTAATTACCATTTCAACCAGGAATGGGTTCTACCAGCCTTTGAAGAAGACCCAACCATGGGCGTCTGCTGAACTTTTTCCAAGGGGGGGGGCATAATTTCAAGGTCATCCATGCTCTGCCCCTTTTTGACAATGTCATAATTACATTATCACGGTTAGAGACTGCAGACGTAGTACAGGAGATGGTCAGAGACTGCAGACATGATCCAGGAGATGGTCAGAGACTGCAGATGTGATACAGAAGATGGTCAGAGACTGCAGACATGATCCAGGAGATGGTCAGAGACTGCAGACATGATCCAGGAGATGGTCAGAGACTGCAGACGTGATACAGGAGATGGTCAGAGACTGCAGACATGATCCAGGAGATGGTCAGAGACTGCGGACATGATACAGGAGACGGTCAGAAACTGCAGACATGGTACAGGAGACAGTCAGAGACTGCAGACATGGTACAGGAGATGGTCAGAGAGTGCGGACATGGTACAGGATACGGTCAGAGACTGCAGACATAGCACAGGAGACAGTCAGAGACTGCGGACATGGTACAGGAAACGGTCAGAGACTGAATACATGGCCCAAGAGACTGTCAGAAACTGCATACATGGCTCAAGAGGACCTAGTGGGGAACCCCTGATCTGATCCCTGATTCCAGGGGGGGCAATTGCCCCCCCTTGCCCCTACCTGTGGACGCCCATGGACCCAAACACATCCAAATTACATGAGCTAGACGTTGCGAGGACACTCCGGCGGTACATCGAACTAACTCACTCGTTCCACAAAGACCAACGCCTATTTGTCATTGCAAGTGGAGTCAGAAAGGGGTTGGCAGCATCCAAAAAAACGATAGGAAGCTGGATTGTACGTCTGATTCAGAAAGCTTATCAGGCTAGTGGTCTTTCGGTACCAGCGGCAATCAATGCGCATTGGACACGGGGGATAGCTGCTTCCTGGGCGGCTTTAGCACAGGTTACCCCTGAAACAGCTGATCTTCGTTTACCACCTTCATGACCCATTATAGTCTGGATCCAGCCGCACTAACTTCCTGTGACTTCGGGAAGAAAACATTACAATTTTGTAACCCCAAATAAATTATGTCTTTTGCAGCAACCCTCCCTATGAGTGAGTCAGTCAACAGTAAATGGCTTCAAACATGCTTGGGATAAACATAAATCTATAGTCAGACAACAAGGTTAATGTAAAAAATAAATAAATAAATAAATAAATAAAAAGGGGCAGACTCGATGGACTACTCAGTCTTTTTCTGCCGTCACTTTTCTATGTTTCCATGTTCTATGTTTCTATGAGTTGTTTACCATATGTGTGCTGCCATGGAGGCACCAGGAAAATGGAAAATTGAATACTTACCTTTCCGTAATTTTCCTTTCCTGGTGCCTATCCATGGCAGCATACGCCCTTCCCTTATCATAATCTACCTTTTTTTTTTTTTTTGAGACTAGTTACAAGAATGATGCGAGGGGGGAGGCAACTCTTACTTTTATAGAGTAAAGTGGTCCTGTGGGTTGGTTGTGGGCGGAGCAACCAACCATATGTATGCTGCCATGGATAGGCACCAGGAAAGGAAAATTAAGGAAAGGTAAGTATTCAATTTTCCATTTTTTTTGTTGCAGGGGATGCCGGAAATCTGGCTTGTATCTTTGGCAGCCTTCTGGGAAAATCAGTGAGCCAATCACACAAGCAGGAAATTATGTTTCTGGGGGCGTTCTGTATACATTCTGTGTACAGAAAACCTCCAGGTAGCCATATTGCATTGGATTATACAGAAAATTACAGCGGCTGCAGATTGCAAAGGAAAGGTCCTTATTAATAACATTGAATTACAATATGATTTATGTTGCAATTGTATACGCTATATTATTATTTTTTAATTGCTATTTTTTAAAATAATTAACTGAATAAATATATAACTGCATTTAATTGGTGTGCTTTTTACATCTGCCCGGAGGTCAGCTTTATATACAATCATTTCCAAGAAAAATAACAGACTATACATGAATGCCATAAATGGAGACAAATAATTCTAACGCTGATTAGACCACATTCTTAGTACATTTATAAACCATGGCTCCAGGTTTCTGGGGATAAAACACCCTCCACTCTGGATCAGCTGCATGGGATGTAGCAAGTTCACCAAATGTTACCACAAACCCGTCTCTGCTGCTATACTGAAAAGATTGAGATTGACCAATCCAATGCATTTACTGTACTCTTTTAAAATGAGTGCGAACATGGAGGTTCTATATTGAATCCCCTATGCAGTTATATAAAAAAAAGCGTTGAAAAAATTGAACTTCTTGTTCTCAATTTTTAAAAAATGGTCTCCAGTCAGCATTTAAACTCTGCTGTCCCCTTGCACAACATAGGTTTACTGTTCATTTAGTATAGGGGGGTGGGGGGGAAGGAAGATTTAAAGGACAACTTCTACAAAAAGAGAAATATCAGTATTGGGTGGACTGATCCTTTATCAGCACACTTTTACTTCGTACAATAGTATATGTCAAAGCCAAAGTAATAATTGGTAATGTTATAGCTCATAGCAATGGAGACTGGCTTCTGAACACTGTCAGCTGGTTGTTATAGACTGCTGTCTGCATGGAGTTTGCATGCTTTCCCTGTGTTCATGTAGGCTTCCCCTGGGACTCCAGTTTCCTCCCACACTCCAAAACATGCTGGTAAGTTAATTAGCTTCTGTCTGGCTCAAATATGTGTGTACAAATTGGTTATATGTATATACCATTCTGCATGCCAGTTCCAAGCCAAGCAATTGGGAAGGGCCGAGGATTCGGAAAGACCTGGTTACCTACCTTGAGAAAGATTAAGGAAAGACCTGGTGACTTACCTTGGCAAAGGCTGAGAAAAGACCTGGCAACCTACCTTGGGAAAGATTAAAGGGGTTATAAACCTTCTGGGTTTTCACCTTAATGCATTCAACTTACCTGTGTAAGGGTTGAGGAAAGACCTGGCGACTCACCTTGGGAAGAATTGAGAAAAGAGCTGGCAACTTACCTTGGGGAAGGTTTGAGAAAAACCTGGGGGAGGTTCGAGGAAACGCCTGTCGACTTACCTTGTAAAGGGTTGAGTAAAAATCTGGTGACTTACCTTTGGAAGGGGTTAGGACAAACCTGGCGACCTACCTTGGAAAGGATTAAAGAGGATGTAAACCGCTGCACCAATGTAATTTATGTAAACCGCTGCCTCTTTTTTTTCTGTTTTTCTGACCTGCAAAGTAAGGGCATAATGTGCTAGTATACATTGCATACTAGCACATTATGTGCAACTTACCTTTAAAGGAGGGCCCTCATTGTCACCACTGAAGGCCACATCCATCTTTGTCCGTCTTCCTTCCGGGTCCACGGACTCCGGCTGTTTGACTGGCAGGAGCCGCGTGATGTCACTCCCGCTCATGCGCGTGGGAGCCTCCGGTCACAGCACACGCATCTGAAGAAACGGCATGGGTGGCAGTTTCTTCAGAGCGCATGCGCCAATGACATGCTGCATATACAGTAAAGATCTCCTAAACGGTGCCTTATTATAGAACTGGCTCATACAGTCACTGAGTGTTGGATACGGCTGAACTGATATATACATACATAGACCACAGCACACCCTGGTATTAAATAAATGAATGCAATATGTTTGATATCAGATAAAGGGTTTGTCTGCTCTGTCTCTATATTATGTGGTGTTTCTAGCTAGAACTGTCTGGCTCCTGGTTATTAGTCATGGAAACTTCTGCACTAAACCATGAATAATTGTGGGCGGAAGGGTTAATCTCCCCCAGTATTGGATGTGAATTTTAGCAGGCTGTAACTTTTTTTGGCCTTTTTCCCAAGATTTCCCGCGCTGCGTCTAGGGAGGAAATGTCTCCGTGATAGGACATCCCCGAAAACCCTTGCACCACGCCTTTGACAGCTGCAATATAACTATTTGTAGGCTCTTCAGCACCACTTCAGGCTTCACTCTTCTACACTTTAGAGCAGTTAGTATTATAAAGTATGATTTCTTTACATTACTCCACCTTGGACATGAAGAGTTCAAAGATCTTTTCACTGTTAGACAGATAGACCTCTTCTTCCGAATCATGTATATCAGACCTGAAGACAGGAACTGGGTTGTCACAATAAAGGGACATTTTCATGTACACATCCGATTACAGGCATTCACATTCGTTTAGTCTGCAATGCATTTCAAAGACTTAAAGTGGACCTAGCACCAGTTATACAGTATTTTTTTCATTGTAAAAAAGTGATAATAAAAAATTTATAAAAATAAACTACGTTCACCAATCTCTGCTCTACAGACACCGTCCAGTGCACTACTGACACCATCTACTGCCCTACTGACACCGTCCTCTGCCCTTCTGACACCAACCTCTACCCTACAGACACTGTCCAATTCACTACTGATTCCATCTACTGCCATATTGATACTGTCCACTGCCCTAATGATACCATCTACTGCCCTACTGACACTGTCCACTGCCCTACCGACCCTGTCAACTGCCCTACTGACACCGTCCACTGCCCTTCCGACACTGTCCACTGCCCTTCTGACATCGTCCTCTGCACCTACTGATACCATCCACTGCTCTACTGACACCATCCACTGCCCTACTAATACTGTCCACTGCTCTACTGACACCATCCACTGCTCTACTGAAACCGTCCACTGCCCTACTGATACCATCCTCTGTCCTATTGACACTGTCCACTGCCCTACTGATACCATCGACTGCCCTACTGACACCATCCATTGCTCTACTGACACCGTCCACTGCCCTACTGATACCATCCACTGCTCTACTGACACCATCCACTGCTCTACTGACACCATCCACTGCCCTACTGATACCCTCCTCTGCCCTACTGACACCGTCCACTGCCCTACTGACACCATCCACTGCTCTACTGACACTGTCCACTACCCTACTGACACCAGCCACTGCTCTACTGACACCGTCCACTGCCCTTCTGACACTGTCCTCTGCCCTACTGATATCATTCACTGCTCTACTGACACCATCCACTGCTCTACTGACACCGCCCACTGCCCTACTGATACCATCCACTGCTCTACTGGCACTGTCCACTGCCCTACTGATACCATCCACTGCTCTACTGACACCATCCACTGCTCTACTGACATGGTCCACTGCCCTACTGATACCGTCCTCTGCCCTACTGACACCGTCCACTGCCCTACTGATACCATCCACTGCTCTACTGACACCATCCATTGCTCTACTGACACCGTTTACTGCCCTACTGATACCATCCACTGCTCTACTGATACCATCCACTGCTCTACTGACACCGTCCACTGCCCTACTGACACAATCCACTGCTCTATTGACACTGTCCACTGCCCTACTGATACCGTCCCCTGCCCTACTGACACCGTCCACTGCCCTACTGACACCATCCACTGCTCTATTGACACTGTCCACTGCCCTACTGACACCGTCCACTGCTCTACTGACACCGTCCACTGCCCTACTGACACCATCCACTGCTCTATTGACACTGTCCACTGCCCTACTGATACCATCCACTGCTCTACTGACACCATCCACTGCTCTACTGACACCATCCACTGCCCTACTGATCCCCTCCTCTGCCCTACTGACACTGTCCACTGCCACCATCCACTGCTCTACTGACATGGTCCACTGCCCTACTGATACCGTCCTCTGCCCTACTGACACCGTCCACTGCCCTACTGATACCATCCACTGCTCTACTGACACCATCCATTGCTCTACTGAAACCGTTTACTGCCCTACTGATACCATCCACTGCTCTACTGATACCATCCACTGCTCTACTGACACCGTCCACTGCCCTACTGATACCGTCCCCTGCCCTACTGACACCGTCCACTGCCCTACTGACACCATCCACTGCTCTATTGACACTGTCCACTGCCCTACTGACACCGTCCACTGCTCTACTGACACCGTACACTGCCCTTCTGACACTGTCTTCTGCCCTACTGATACCATCCACTGCTCTACTGACACCATCCACTGCTCTACTGACACCATCCACTGCCCTACTGATCCCCTCCTCTGCCCTACCGACACCGTCCACTGCCCTACTGATACCATCCACTGCTCTACTGACACCATCCACTGCTCTACTGACACTGTCCACTGCCCTACTGATACCATCCACTGCTCTACTGACATGGTCCACTGCCCTACTGATACCATCCACTGCTCTACTGACACTATCCACTACTCTACTGACACCATCCACTGGTCTACTGACACCGTCCACTGCCCTACTGATACCATCCACTGCTCTACTGACACCATCCACTGCTCTACTGACACTGTCCACTGCCCTACTGATACCATCCACTGCTCTACTGACATGGTCCACTGCCCTACTGATACCATCCACTGCTCTACTGACACTATCTACTACTCTACTGACACCATCCACTACTCTACTGACACCATCCACTGCTCTACTGACACCATCCACTGCTCTACTGACACCATCCACTGCCCTACTGATCCCCTCCTCTGCCCTACCGACACCATCCACTGCCCTACTGATACCATCCACTGCTCTACTGACACCATCCACTGCTCTACTGACACTGTCCACTGCCCTACTGATACCATCCACTGCTCTACTGACATGGTCCACTGCCCTACTGATACCATCCACTGCTCTACTGACACTATCCACTACTCTACTGACACCATCCACTGGTCTACTGACACCGTCCACTGCCCTACTGATACCATCCACTGCCCTACTGATACCATCCACTGCTCTACTGACATAGTCCACTGCCCTACTGATACCATCCACTGCTCTACTGACACTATCTACTACTCTACTGACACCATCCACTACTCTACTGACACCATCCACTGCTCTACTGACACCATCCACTGCTCTACTGACACCATCCACTGCCCTACTGATCCCCTCCTCTGCCCTACCGACACCGTCCACTGCCCTACTGATACCATCCACTGCTCTACTGACACCATCCACTGCTCTACTGACACTGTCCACTGCCCTACTGATACCATCCACTGCTCTACTGACATGGTCCACTGCCCTACTGATACCATCCACTGCTCTACTGACACTATCCACTACTCTACTGACACCATCCACTGGTCTACTGACACCATCCACTGCTCTACTGACACTGTCCACTGCTCTACAGGCACCGTCCACTGCTCTACTTACACCACCCACTGCTCTACTGATACCATCATCTGCCCTACTGACATTGTCCACTGCCCTATATATATATATATATATATATATATATATATATATATATATATATATAGTATATACACATACGTGGGGGTGCTTTGGGGTGCACACACTAATTAAACAGGCAGTGCACAATTATGAAAACTTCCCTCACTCACAGAAGTCTCATTAATAAAAACTGAGCCATCTTTGCTCAGGCATTATCCAGTGTCACCATCCACTTCCTGACATACTAGCTCAGAGATGACACAGTCATGTAAATCCTGGTGGCTGTGCAGTTCTTGGCTGCGTTCACAAATGTCTGACACAGATCAGCCTCTAACCTTGTAACTTCCTACCAAGTTACTATGTTGCAGTTTGATCACTGGGGGAAAGGAGACTGAGGAAATGTTCCCCTCTATCTGCAGCAAACCGAATCCAAGCCCGGTCAAACTCTGGAGCTCTAGGACTTTTTTTGATTGATAAAGATGATATTGTTACTGTATATCATAACAATGTCATGAATGTATTTATGAGGAATAGTAAAGTTACTGAAACGTTTATTCAAAGGCCCCATTCACGCTTCCTGTAGTGGTAACACACATTCCCACTGGCATACTTTTTTTTGGATTCTTCATATGTTTCCGTGCGGTGCGCATAGTCTGCCCTATACATGACAAACAGGCCAAAGAAACTCCCACACCTTTTCCAGTGTGGAGCATTGCACTTTTTGGTGCATTTGTTCAGTGTTCACAAAAGGGTTGATTTACTAATGCTGGAGAGTGAAAAATCGGGTGCAGCTGTGCATGGTTTTATTGCCAAAGCTTAACCACTTCATGCCCGTGCTATAGCCGAATGACGGATACAGCGTGGCCCTTAATTGCTGGGATCCCGTCAATAGACATCCTCCCGTGCACGAGCTGCCTGTGCGCCCCTCGCGGGGGCGCGCGGCGCGCTCTGTGATCAAGTCACTGAGACTCGGCTGATCACAGATCGGTGTAAGGGGCCGATCACAGTGATCACAATGACAGCTGATTACGTGATGTAAACAAAAGATCGCTATACGGCTTTTTTTTTTCTCTTGCGCAATAAATCCGGGCGGTCAGCAAGTGGTTAATATTAGCATTTCTTCCTTGCAGCACTGGGGTCCTGGGTTTAATTCCAAGTCACGATACTATCTGCATGGAGTTTGCATGTTCTCCCGGTGTTTTTTCTGCTTAATTTGGTTTCCTCTCATACAACAAAGACATGCTGGTAGGTTATGTGGCTCCTGGCCACTTTGACCCTAGGGACCTTAGATTGTAAGCTGCTTGAGGGAGGGACTGATGTGAACGTACTAAGTAAACTATCAACAGTACACAAATATCTGTAATACATAAATAAATAAATGAATAATGCATTTTCTGTATATAAAAAAGTAATAAAAAGTGTGCATGTTTCCTGCTGATAGTGGTTTTCTGAGAAATCTTTTCATCTGTTGCCTGCTTGCTCAAAGTCATAAAACATGGGGCTTTTTATTCCGGCCATGGGTGCATGTGAGGATTACATATAATGAAATTCTTATGTGAAAGGGAGAATGGAGAGGAAGGAGGGGGATGGATTGGGAAGGAGGGGGATGGATTGGGAAGGAGGGGGTATGGATTGGGAAGGAGGGGGGAAGGATTGGGAAGGAGGGGGGATGGTTTGGGAAGAAGGGAGGTTGGGGTAATGGAGCCTCACACATGGGCTGGACCAGCTGCCTGGTCCCTGCTGCACCTCCCAAACCCTCCCCACGCTGAGTCTAGCGGTTCCCCTGTGGATCCTTTGTCTAGAACTTCAGGACAGGATATTGCTTGGATTCTTACATCCATCCCATACACAATTTATTGCTAAGCCCACTAAAGTCATAGGACTCGTAGTTACCCAAATACAGAAAAAAGATGAACTGTAGAAAGTTTGCAGCATGACACAGAGTCACAGTAGATGTCACTAGGGGTGGGGGCACGCTTATTCATCTCAAAGAGGGAATTCTTGTCTGTATCATTGTCATGGTAATACACACTGGGACGGGGAAGATGACCTCATCATTTTCGTCGTAGAATGAGACACAATGGATGTGCGAAGCTGCATGGTTCAGTATACATGACTTCACTCCAAAGCTCTGATCTCAAATTGAAGCATCATTCATGTATAAGAGTGGCAAATGTCCCCAATGTCTGCATCCTCATCACCAATCCAACCTGTGTGGAGGCCACAATTTTGAGAGCGCTGTCAGTGGTCAACAGTAGTAATCAGGACTTTTGTTCTCATGGAATAGACTCAGGTACTCCCCACTTCTGAGTCACCCCTTGTCTCCGTCCCCTACCCACCTCTGAGCCCCGTCCCTTGGTTCCACCCTCTACCCACCTCCCAGTATCACCCTTTTAGAAAATACAGAACCAAGGTTCATTTTGTGGTGCTAAGAAATTTTTATGGAATGTGTTATTGATAACGAGAAAGGCAGTAAAATAGATCCCTTGCCACCAGCAACAATAGACCCCGCCAGCAACAATAACCCCCTCCTGCAGCAATAGGCACCCATCTCCCCACCAACAGCAGATCCTCCTCACAACAATAGACCCCCCCCCCCAGCAACAATGGACCCCCTGCAACAAAATACCACCCCAGCAACAATAGACCCCTAGCAGCAACAACAGATCTCCCAGCAGCCAACATCAGCAGACCCTCCAGCAATCAGCATCAATAGACCCTACAGCAGCCAACATCATTAGATCTTTGCCTCAACAGTTGATCCCTCCCTATAACAATTGACCCCCCAGCAACAATATACCCCACCCCCCAAAATGGATCCCTTTCAGTGGCAATAGATCCCCCAGCAGCCAGCATCAATAGACCCTCCAGCACATACCAGCACCTTTTTCGATTACATACATTCAGTTCTAGAGGTGCCAGAACTGCGTTCCCTCATGTTCCTGCTGAAAAAAAAGCCCTGGTAATAATATCCAATCCAATAAATAGGACGATATACAATGATGAACTCTTATTTTAATATTGTAGAACTGCAAGTACCAGCATGGTAAAAAAAAATCAGCCTTGCTTGAATTTAATGAGCTACAGCAGATTTTTACACCCATCCAGCTCATCACCCATTCATTGCTCTTGTAGCTGCAGTTCATCAACTTCTATTAATGAGCGTTGTTGATCCTGGCACAGGAGCATTGGCACAGAAGTTTTGACTTCTTGATGTGTCTGCTGCCTAAAATTGTACCTTCTTGAATTTTCTATGCCCACACACATACCCGCTCTAAAGCTGGCCATAGATGAATCGAAATTTGGTGGGTTCAGCAGGGACCAGCCGAATTTCGATCCATCTATGGCCGGTCTCCTTCAACAGAAGTCGATCTAATGATTGACTTCTTGCGAACGGGACAGGACTGTTGGAATTATTTTCTAACATATTCTCTGCATTAAGGTAAAAACCCTTCTGCATGCAGCTTCCCTCCCCAGAACCCCCCCCCCCCCCCATACTTACCTAAGTCCGATCTCGATCCAGCGGTGCGCACGAGAGCAGCAGCTCTCTCCCTCCAGGAACCATTGGCTCCTGCTGCTGTCAATCGCATGCCAGTGAGAAGGTGCTGGGGGATGGGGCTGAGCCACGTTCTGTGTGTCAATGGACAGCGTGGGGCTTGGGATCGACCATGCATGAGTGCCCCTAGTGCAAGTGACTGGCTTTGGCGGGGGAGAGGAACCAGAAGCGCCGGCAGGGGACCCGAGAATAGGAGGATTCGGGCTGTTCTTTGCAAAACCATTGTACAGAGCAGGTAAGCCTGCAATGGGCTTGATTTACTAAAACTGGATAGTGTAAAATCAGCTTCCAGGTTTTATTGTCAAAGCTTAATTGAATCATTTGATGGAAAGGGGGGTTATGGTGTGGGGTTGTTATTCAGGGGTTGGGATTGGCCCCTTAGTTCCAGTGAAGGGAAATCTTAAGGCGTCAGCATACCAAGACATTTTGGACAATTTCATACTCCCAACTTTGTGGGAATAGTTTGGGGATGGTCCCTTCCTGTTTCAACATGACTGCGCACCACTGCACAAAACAAGGTCCATAGAGACGTGGATGAGTGAGCTTGGGATGAAGGAACTTGACTGGACTGCACAGAGTCCTGACCTAAACCCAATAGAACACCTTTGGGATGAATTAGAGCGGAGACTGAGCCAGGCCTTCTCATCCAACATCAGTGCCTGACCTCACAAATGCCCTTCTGGAAGAATGGCCAAACATTCCCATAGACACTCCTAAACCTTGTGCATAGTCTTCCCAGAAGAGTTGAAGCTGTTATAGCTGCAAAGGGTGGGACAACTCAATATTGAACCCTATGGACTAAGACTGGGATGGCATTAAAGTTCATGTGCGTGTAAAGACAGGCATTTCAATACTGTTGACAATATAGTGTATGAGATATCTTGTATTATTTTAAGCAGCTTCATTATATTCACTGCAAGGGAAATTTTATATTGTGTAATATTGTATTGATGTGAAGTCAAGAATTTTTGGTTGTATTGTAAAACAACCCATTCAGTTTAAAATAGAAATGAAAGGAAAAACATTTTTGTATAGGTTTAAAAAAACATTATTAATACCCTTTTTTCTTTTTTATAAATGATCACATTCCCTCTGTTCTCAGCTGCATAAGAGCTGGGGGAGGAGAAGCAGCAGCAGACTGAGCTTCCCAGTGAATGGCTGTGCATCGGGGGCGTGTCTGGACAAGTCTGATCAGTAGAGGAGAGTACACTGAGCTCCCAGCACAGCTAGAGAACTGATCGCGGTGTGCTCTCCTGCTTAGTGTGGCCAGTTCTTAATAGGAAAGCAGAGGGACTGGCAGGAAAAACAGGGATTTCACACAAAGGAAGCAATACAAAGAGAATAGGATACTTTCTGATACAAGTACATGGTACAGCAGCAACATATCAGGAATATGAAGTGTTGGGGTAACAAAGGCCTTAACCACTTGCCGACCGCCATCCGCAGGTTGATGGCGACAAGATGGCTCTATTAGGCAAATCGCCGTCATATGATGGTGGCTGCCAGATCGTGCACTGTGAGTGCGTGCGCGCCGCCGGAGGCGTGCTTGCGAGCTCACTGTGTCCGGGGGGGGGGGGCCAGGG
>BLSH010164969.1:103144-130285 GCA_018402905.1 Glandirana rugosa
TAAAAAATAAAAAACAAATTTATTCATCAGTTTTGGCCGACATATATTCTTCTACATATTTTTGGTTAAAAAAATCGCAATCGGCGTTTATTGATTGGGTTGCGCAAAAGTTATAGCGTCTACAAACTATGGACATTGATTTATGGCGTTTTTATTATTTTTTTTTTTTTTTACTGGTAATGGCGGCGATCTGCGATTTTTATCGGTACTGCGATATCGGGGCGGACATGTCGGAGGTTTTTGACACTTTTTTGGGACCAATGACATTTATACAGCGATCAGAAATTTAAATGTCCACTGATTACTGTGTAAATGTCATTGGCAGTGAAGGGGTTAACCTGCAGGGGGCAGTGAAGGGGTTAACTATGTTCCCTGGGTGTGTTCTAACTGTGGGGGGGCGGGGTTGACAGGGGCATGACAGATCTAACTGATCCCAGTGACAGGGATCAGTAGATCTGGCATGCCCCCCTCACGGAACGGGGAACCGCCGTGTTTACTTCGGCGGTTCCCCGTTCCTCCTGTCTGTAAGGAGATCGCGGGTCTCCGGCGGACATCGGATCCGCCCGACCCGTGCACGCGCCGCTCGCGCCCGCGGGAGCGCGCCCAGCACGAGCCGAATGGGAGGACGTCTATTGACGTCCTCCCGGCATTTTAGAGCCGCGCTGTAGCCGTCATTCGGCTATAGCGCGGATGCGAGGAAGTTAATCACGTGTCTGTAGCTCATGTCAGACTGTAAATAATTTAGACCAGTGGTTCTCAACCTCAGTCCTCAAGTACCCCCAGCAGACCATGTTTTCAGGTTTTCCTTTACTTTGCACAGCTGCTTTAAACCAATATCAATGACATGGTATTGATAAGAGCTATTTTATCTAAGGGAAGTTCCCAAAACCTGGCCCATTGGGGGTACTTGAGGACTGAGGCTGTGAACCACTGATTTAGACCATGCGTGTCATCATTGCACAGTGCTCTCTCCTCTAGGGGGAGCTCTAAACTCTTTATATTTTCATACCCCTACAGTAAAGGCTGTCCTTCTCCATAGCAATCAAGTTCACCCATTCATTCCTCCAGCACAGTATGTGACATTGAAATCTGGACCATGATTGGCAGTTATGGTTAACAGTAACAGTCCATTATGTTTTGCTAATTTCTCTGATTTTATATGTGCTCAGCTCAGTGCTATGGGCAGAACTAACAGATGTCTTTTTACTGATTTCAGGCTGCAAGATGAAATGATTCAGAAGGAAGAGGCTGAAAGCAACCTGCAGTCATTCAGACAGGTTTGTGGTTTAGGAAATGCAATCTACTATCCGGAAATGCTGCTCAACACGCGTCTTTTCCTGTCCATGTGATCCGGTTCTCATCTTCTACTCAGAAACGGCTTGTATGAAACAGAATGAAATAAAAGGTGTTAAAGGGAACCTGCAATTAGAGAAAGATGCTAGTTGACTGGCTGCTTCTACCTTCAGTAGTTAGAGACGCGGATCTGGAACAATCATGAACATCAGAAAACTCAGTGTAAAGTTTGGCACTCAGAACTGCCCTATATTTAATTGTACATTAGGGGGCAAGCCACTAGCTGTCTTTGTCCCTGCCGGAAGAAGTGAGAGAGAAAATCTATGGGTGGGGCGACACAGACAGCATTAACCCCTTCCCGCCCAGCCCAGATGACTCTGTGCGGGGGGGGGGGGGGGGGGGGATTAGCCAATTATACAAACATTGTTATTGGCTGTCACATGATGGGTAGCCGGCCCTCCGGGTTCTTGACCATTCGTACAGACCGAGAGCTGACAACGGCTCAGCCCGAACCCTGCCTCTCCTCATTGGCTCACTGGCTGCAATTGACAGCAGTGGGAGAGAGCAGTGGCTTTTCACAGATCAGCCCCAGTCCTCTCTTTCTTGGGTCCCCTGCCGGCACTCCTGGTTCCTCGGCCTTGATCAGTGACCCCAGTAGCAGGACGCTTGCTATGGGAGCACTGGTGCATGCTCACTTCCGAGCCCCGCTCTATGCATGACATAAGACACATGGAGCCTTGGCTCAGCCCCGCCCCCATTCTCTCCTCATTGGTTCACTGGTTGTGATTGACAGCAGTGGGAGCCAATGGCTCCCGCTGCTGTGTCTCAGCCAATGAGGAGAGAGCAATGGTTTTGCACAGAGTAGCCCCAATCCTCTTCTCTGATCTCCCGCCGACATTACTGACTCCTCCTCCTTGACCAGTGGCTCCAATAGCAAGCCTTTTGCTATAGGGGGCACTGATGAGTGCTCGCTCCCAAGCCCCACTCTGTGTCTATAGGACACATAGAGCCTCAGCTCTGACCCGCCCCCCGCTCTCTCCTCATTGGCTCACTGGCTGTGATTGACAGCAGTGGGAGCCAATGGCTCCAGCAGCTGTGTCTCAGCTAATGAGGAGAGAGAGACCCGGGAGAGCCGAGGCTCCTGTGCACATTGCTGGATCGAGGTGGAGCTCAGGGGAGTATTAGGGGGGCTGTAGGGGGAGCAGCACACTGAAGGTTATTTGCCTTCATGCATAGAATGCATGAAGGTAAAAACCTTCAGCCTTTACAACCACTTTAAAACAGCTGACTAAATTTTTTACCCTTACACACTTTATACAAATCTAAAAAATGCACTTTGGCTGAAGTTCCAGTGTAATTAGGCAGGGCCTCATGTATAAGACACATAACAAACACACTTTATTTCAGATTTCATGATACGAGACAAGAGAATAATATCACAACTCCATCTCTATCACAGATAGCCAAGGTCATGCCCACGTCTATGAATAAAAAGTTAGCCCACAAAATCTTGAAAAAGGGGCCACGCCTTATATATATTAATACACTGATCTATTTCTGCTTTAAGGTTATGTCCACATTACGCAGCACACTCTATTGTGTGCATAATGCGTGTGCGCTGGTATGCGGTGTGAACGCACACTGCAGTGCATTGTTTATAATGGAATATATATACTTTTTTTAGTGTACACCATTGCAGTTCTTTTGTATGAACTGTAGCCATAAGACATTAGGCAAATTGCCTTGTCCTTGGGTTGGAACTGCAGTGGGCAAAGCTGCCCAATGCTACTGGTGTGAATGAGCCCTAAATTCTCTGCGTGTATTTGCATTGGAATCTACTTACAGATATATATGGAATTCATTATGTAGTGGATTTATTTGAAAGACTGGATGACTTTTTGTGCTCTACTCCACCCTCCTGCCCAGATTTTTTCATTTCTAATTGGCACTATGTAATTATTTGAAAGCTGAAAACATTCTCCGTCTCCATATTGATCTGAGCATGCATAAGAGTCACAGGTTGTTTCTCCAAGTCAGAAAAACAGTTTTATCCAAAAGACGAATACAGAAATCTCAGTTCTAAGAGTGCATGACCCTCATACATTCCGTTTATGGCTTTGTTAGAATGAAGCTCAATAGAGGGCCACTTGTGTATCCTTCAATGGTTTACAGGACTCTGACCCAACCCCATGGCCGTTCCACCAGACAAAGAAAGTTCCCAGCACAGAGCCTCACAAAAATAGCTCCGGCTGCAAAGAGATCCTGAGAGAGGGAGAGAGACGGGAGCGATGCCTCATCTGTTTCCTCTCCTGACAAGCAATGCTGCGTTCTCACGCTTTCACCGTGGAATGCAAATTCAGGAATTATACCAAGTGCAATAGCTGGGAAGAATAGATCTCTTTGTAGTACAATTCCATTTGTCACTAGCAGTATTGTATTGTGTACATAGATGTAAAGAGGACGATGTAATTTAATTATTTTAAAAATGACTGGAGGGTTCCGATCCTGGGTTTTTATTACTTTTTAATTATACATATATATTTAATCATAGATACATTTTACTTTTTATAACATACGTAAGGATCATTTTTATTTTTACTTTAAAGTGTGTGTAAATCCAATTCACGTAAGCTTTAAAGTGTAACCTTTTATTCTGTTTTTAATAATTTGGGGAAGGGTTAGACCATGGGTACTCAACCTGTGGCCCTCCAGCTCTTGCAGAACTACAAGTCCCATGAGGCATTGCAAGACTGACTGTTACAAGCATGACTCTCAAAGGCAGAGGCATGATGGGATGTGTAGTTCCGTAACAGCTGGAGGGCCACAGGTTGAGCACCCATGGATTAGACCATCTGTACAGTTTTTATTTTATGTGTGCCCACTGGGGAGATTTACCCCTCTATCTGCACTGGTTACCATTGTCACCAAAACAGAAAGTGAGGGGAAATCCAAAATTTTAAAGGCGGCCCCTGAACAAGAGGTGAGGGGAAATCTTCTAACGGGGACACTTATTTCCGGGTCCACTGTCTAAGAGGGGAATTGCCTTCACTTGGGGAGATTTCCACTTGCTTCCTTTTGCATCTCTAAGACAGGAGGTGAAAGGGATCTTCCCCAATGGTGCACATACTCTATCCAAAACTACAAAAATATTTTGGATGTACAGCACATACTTTTACTTTTAATATGGTAACATAATTTCAAAAATAATTTCCAACACTTTTAAATCTGCAACCTTCATTAAAATAGAACCTGGCAATGGTCCATATTTAGGCACTTCTTGTTATGGGGTGACAACAATCATCAGCTTGCTGTCCTGTGTGGTCAACCTGTCACAGACGTTTCAGGTGGGGGATGCAAGTGGCCATGCTGACACACAATGTTGAAGGCATGGACCACTGTTGTCAATATCAGGAAGGCAGCCTAGAGCAGGAATACAAAGCTCCTGCATGTAGACAAGAAGTGGCTGCAAAGAGACTAGAGGAGATCAGCAGCTCTGAGTTGTGAAAATGGACAAAATTAAATTGATATGTAGACATAAACCAGAACAAAGGCACGGCTTTCTGCATTATGCCCTATATATGTTGTGCAAAGGGTTTTTCCCCATGTACATAGTTCAGGAGGGTTTGGGGGCAGGGTTTGCATATCTGCTGTCCAGTTGCAAGAAAAGAAAAAAATGTATACCTGACCTCTATTACAGTGAAATTCAAACTGCTGCTTTCTAGGTTTTGGATAAAGTAGGGAAGGGATAGCATACTCCTCTCCCTTTTTTGATGTTTGTATCCCTGTTGGAGAGATTTGCATGCACTTCCATCTCCAATAACCGTCATGACAAGTAACTAGGGAAAAAGTCCCTAAAAGGGACACATAATAAAGACTCGGCAGGGGTGTTAATCCTACCCTTTGCCATTCAGAACTGGAAAAAGGTTTTAGCTGTAATTATACTTTATTTAACCCCTTTAACCCCGGAAGGATTTCCCACATTAGGACCAGAGCACTTTTTGCGATTTGGCACTTCGTCACTTTAACTGACAATTGCGTGGTTGCACGACGTTGTATCCAAACAAAATTTGTGTCCTTTTTTCCCACAAATAGAGCTTTCTTTTGGTGGTATTTGATCACCTCTGCGTCATTTCGGATAACCGCTATAAAAAAAAAGCGACAATTTTGCAAAAAAAAAAAAACAATAATTCTTACTCTTTGCTGAAATACACATACAAAAAATAACTAATTTTATTCATCAGTTTTGGCCGATTTATATTCTTCCTCATATTTTTGGTAACAAAATCGCAATCTGCATTTATTGATTGGTTTGTGCAAAAGTCGTCGCGTTTACAATCCATGAGAATTCATTTCTGGTGTTTTTACAAATTTCTTTTTTTTTACTAGTAATGGCGGAGATCTACGATTTTTATCGGGGCTGCGATATTTGGGCGGACATGCCGGACATTTTTGACACTTTTTTGGACCAATGACTTTCATACAGCGATCAGAAATTCAGAAATCCACTGATTACTGTATAAATGTCATTGGCAGGGAAGGGGTTAACCTGCAGGGGGCAGTGAAGGGGTACATATATATATTTTACAGTGAAGGGATTAACTGTGTTCCCTGTGTGTGTTCTAACTGTGTGGGGGCTGGGCTGGCAGGGGCACCAGAGACCTAACTGATCCCGAGTACAGGGATCAGTAGATCTCTGACATGCTGCCTGTCAGAACGGGGAACCGCTGTATTTACATTGGCGGTTCCCCGTTCTTGCTCTGTCACAGGCCATCTCGGGTCAGGTCACCGGCGGACACCAAGTCCGCCCGACCCGCAGCCCCACTCACTGGGAGATCGCGGTTGGCCCCCTAGCCATCGTGCCCGCGAGTGATGACTATAAGTGCCGATTTGCGGGACAGAGCCACACTGTCGCTGTTTATAGTCGCTACGCGGTCGGGAAGTGGTTAAAGGGGCACTATCACCTTACACATACACTGTAGAGTGATGGTGTCTCTGGAAAGGGGCTCTCCAACCCCCTTATACTCACTTTGGCTGCATTCCCTCACCCTTCTGGGTATGGAGGATCATGTGATCTGCACCCTGTGATGGTGCCAGGGCCTTGCAGCCAGATGCAAGCCCAGATCACAGTAACGTGACTGGGGAAGTCGCCAACACAGCCAATCATAGCCCTTGCTACAGAGGGGCGGGGAGCTGCCAAGGAGCACAGGTAAGGTAGGTTATATTAGGGGTTGGGGATGCACTTTCCAGGGATTCTGTTATCCTTACCTGCATGGGAAAGATGGCCGTGCATTCTGTATTTAAATAATTACTCTTTGTAATACAAAGCTAAACTCTAGGCAATTCATGCAGCTCTGTAACCATTATTAAATTATACATATTTTTAAATACTAGCAGTGTAAGGGCCTGAATTTGATCAGCTTCTTGCAAGCCCTGTACAGCAGGGCTGGAGCATTACAAAAAGAAGCAGCGCAAGAAGCCAATTGGTTCATGTGCTGACAAGAAGCATGCTAATAGGATGAAAGAGCAGAGTGATAGAGAGATGACATCATCATTTTCCACCCCATATCCTACAGTAGTTGTAGGTCACAACTTTGGGGATTCGATTTATTTAATTTTACATTTTCACTACATGGTCATCCTAGCCACTTAAGGACCGCTGTACGTCGTTTGACAGCGGTACTTTGAAGTGGAATACCGTTGTTATGGTAGCAGATAGCTACCATAACCCCGGTATTTTTTTTTTCAGCAGGCGATTCTGCGTCGGATAAAAGTGATCTTAGCGGCGGATTCGCCGCGAGATCACTTTTATCAGCGGCGGGAGAGGTGCCCCCCCCCCCTCCCGCCGCTTTCCGGTCATCTCCGCCGCTTACCGGACCCGCCGGCAGCGGCGGAGATGATTGGGTCCTTCCCCCCCAGTGTCCGTGAGCCGAGTGAGCGGCTGAAGCTGCTCACCCGGCTCCATAACATGGCTGGGCGGAAGCGACGTCACAAGTAGCTTCCGCCCAATGCTCTTAAAGGGGACATTTTTTTTTTTCCCCCTGCCACTTTTTTCAAAAATTTTTTTTTTCTTTTTTTATTGCATTTTAGTCTAAAAATGAGATCTGGGGTCTTTTTGACCCCGGATCTCATATTTTGGAGGTCCTGGCATGCTTTTTTCTATTACAAGGAATGTTTACATTTCTTGTAATAGGAAAAAAAGTGATCAAAAAATTTTTTTTTTTTTTTTAAAAAGTTGTAAAAATAAAAATGAAAAAGTAAAATACATAATTAAAAAGAAAAAAAAAATTTAAAGCGCACCGTCCTTGCGAGCTCGCGCGCAGAAGCGAACGCATATGTAAGTCCCGCCCACATATGAAAACGGTGTGCAAACCACACATGTGAGGTATCGCCGCGATCGTTAGAGCGAGAGCAATAATTCTAGCCCTAGACCTCCTCTGTAACGCAAAAATGCTAACCTGTAGAATTTTTTAAACGTCGCCAATGGAGATTTTTATGTTGCAAAGTTTGTCGCCATTCCGCGAGCGGACGCAATTTTGAAGCATGACATGTTGGGTATCATTTTACTCGGCGTAACATTTTCTTTCACAATACGGAAAAAAATTGACCTAACTTTACTGTTGTCTTATTTTTTAACTCAAAAAACTGAATTTTTTCAAAAAAAATCGCGCTTTTAAGACCGCTGCGCAAATACGGTGTGACATAAAGTTTTGCAATGGCCACCATTTTATTCTCTAGGGTCTTAGAAAAAAAAAATATATAATGTTTGGGGGTTCTAAGTAATTTTATAGCAAAAAAACAGTTTTTAACTGATAACCTCCAAACTCCAAAAAGAGGCTCGGTCTTAAAGTGGCTAGAGCGCCGAGATTTGAGCCTATAGTCTTTGGGTTATAGAACTCTGATTTATTTCTATTTTTTTTCTACGACATCATCACTGTCTCCTTTCACCGTCCAGTCACAGGCTGGAGGTCAGTGCAGGATTATCTGGGCTCAGAGGAAGTCAGTTGAATGATGTTGGCTGCCAGACTTGAGGACATCTAGTGTCAGAAAACTAGTACTGCAAGTAAAATCTCTGAATTGAAGCTGAATATAGCAGCAAAAGCTGGGATTGTTACTTTATCTTTTAATGGGCAACTCATTTTTTTTATCGTGCTGTTTTTGGCTGGAGTTCTGCTTGATTGGAGTTCTGGTTGAATAGCAGAGTACATACAGCAGTGGTAGCCCTCCAGAAATCAGTTGCCAATCCATGAGAATGTGATTTCTGATTTACAAAACACTGCTACTTTTTACACTGTGCCCAACGCTCGGCCATTTACTACTAATAATATGGGAGGGAGGAGGCTGCTCTGCATTACATAACCTTCAGAATCTGCTGTTCATGTGGATGAAGAAAATATTAAGTTGTGCAATCTGGAGAGAGATGATGTGGCAGCTGGACTCGCCCGGTGCAGCTGTTCCCCCTCCACCATCCCGCCAGGTCAAATTACTTTTTTCTGCAGGAATTCCCAGTAGAAATGCTGCGTATTTATTTGCAATCAGTGGCAATCCCTGGGCTAAAAATCTGCTGGCCTCCCCATAAAATAGACTTCAACACTTTTCCTTTTGAAAACAACATATTGCTTTTATTACAGTAATTAGATATCTTATTTCTTCTTGAACAGTGAACCCTTTAAAGAGGAATTGCAGTCTGCTAACATAACTTGTAATAAAAAACATCTTTGCCATTCTGAAGCTTCCCTCCAACCACTTTGCATATTATCTTATATATACTGTGATTCTGTACTTGCCAAACATGCTGAATAAATCTCCTTCCACTAAATCTGGCTGCAGCCATTTTAACTAAGGGCAGCTGAAGCTGCTCCCTGTTCACTTCCTGGATTTACAGACACACAGAGGCACACCTCCAGCTCTGCAGCCCTGTAGCTCTCATTGGCCCTCGTATGACTCGTCCCCCTCCCTTCCTGGCAAACTCTCACGAGAGGGAGAGAGAGAGCTGTGCATGATGTCATTAGCCTATCCCAATTACCAGACAAGAAACAGCAAGTGGGCTGTATAAGGTATTTACTGGCAGAAAAAAAAATGTTTTACTATCCAAAGTTAAAACAACAAGGGCAGAAGATTTAATAAATGGAAAAAATGACTGTAGAGCCGCTTTAACAACCTGAAAATTAACCCTTTCCTGCCCCCTACTGGCAGCCCTTTAACTGGATCATAAAGTTGCGTTCCAGCTTAACCCCAACTCTTAAGCTGAACCTTAACTCTTAAAACGGTCCCCCTATCCCCTCTTAACAACTATTGCTGAATAAGGCAGGCCATGCACGATTCATGGTTGAACGAAAAAAAAAATTAATTGATTCCCCCATCCACACATTTGATGTGGATGGAGGAATCACTCCCGCTGAGCTATTGTATGTAATGATCATTTTGCTGACTATAACCAGTGGCACTGTTCGTTTTGGGAAAAACCTGGCAGATTGGTTGTACACAAGTCAATCAATAGATCAACTTGTGTACAACCAGCTAGCCCATACATGGACCGAAATTTGTCTGGTGCCTGGTAAACCGGACAAATTTCGATCCATGCATGGCCAGCTGAACCTGTGTAAAAAAATAGGGGTGCTTGAAAATAATTGTATAATCAATGCATCACGATTCAGCCTTAAACAATTCTGCATCAATGCAGAGAATGGCTGAATTGCAATTACATCAGTGACATCATCCCGGCGCGCCAGTGTCCCAGTCCTCCCATCCCTCCGCCTCTCCATGCCTAAAAGTGTATGTGTGATCACATAGAGCGGGGATCTCCCACTGTGACACTGACCTTGGATCTGACATGCTCGGCGGCTGCTGTAACAAAGTTCCGCCTCCTAGACCAGCTCCTATGATAGACAGCACACTGATCCAATGCTGGGAAATTTAATCAGTGTGACATGTATCATAGGAGCCAGTCCAGGATACGGGACTTTGTTGACAGCGGCTGCCAGGCAATTCAAATCCAAGCTCCATGTCACAGCGGAAGATCCCTGCTCTGTGTGTTCCGGGCACTGGTGGGCTGAATTTGATGGGCACTGGTAGGCTGTATTTGACGGACACTGGTAGGCTGCATTAATGAGCACTGATAGGCTGCACTGATGGGCACTTGTAGGCTGCAGTTGATGGGCACTGATGAGGCTGCATTGATGGGCACTGGTAGGCTGCATTTATCGGCACTGGTAGGGTGCGCTTATGGGCACTGGTAGGCTGCATTTGATGAGCAATGGTAGTCTGCATTTGATGGACACTGGTGGGCTGCATTGATGGGCACTGATAGGCTGTGCTGATGGGCACTGGTAAGCTGCACTGATGGGCAATGATGAGGCTGCATTGATGGCCACTGATAAGCTGCACTGATATTGCTGCACTGATGGGCACATATAAGGCTGTACTGATGAGGCTGCTCTGACAGGCACTGATAGGCTGCGCTGATGGGCACTGATGAGGCTGTGCTGATAAGCTGCACTGATGGGTTTTTAATGAAAACCATGGGCAGTAACCGCGATGCATTACGGAATCAAATCAAACGTTGACAGGATAATCAAATCGAATCATGCGACCAATGAAGATGCGCCGCTGCAGTAAAAAAGATATGTATACTTAACCACTTCCTGCCCAGCCTATGGTTAAATGACGGCTGGGTGAGACCTTTGTTATTCGATCTGTCACCGGCTGCGTCCGTGTTTTTGCACATTTGCGTGTGTTTTTTGCCACATGCATACGGCAGCCCATTTTTTTCAGTGCCCTATGTGCGACAAAAATGCCAAATTAGCTCATGTTTGGCAAGCGTTTTTCAGTGCAGAACAATGTGCATCTGCTTGCCGCGTTTAGGGTACCATTGACAATGAATGGCACCGCAAGCACAACGTGCATTCTTCACACGTTTCAAAAACGCGATTTTTGCGCACATTCACAAAACGCTTAGCTATGATTGGGGCCTTGAATTGATCTTGTTTACATGTTCAGTATTTGTAAGAAAAATTCCAAAAATGATAGTTCCCCTTCACCTATTAGTACCCAATAGAACCCAAATCCTTTTTTATTATTATGATTATTGTCATTATTATTAGGATTATTATTCTTCAGAACCTATATAGTGGCAACAGTGTTGCAGTGCATTACAACATAAAGGGTGACAGGACAGTTATAATACAATTCAAAACAAGACAGTTAGAAGGGCCCTGCCAATGAAGCTTACAATCTAATAGGGACTGAAAGAGTTCTGCTTTACTGACCCTTCTTTTCTGATATTCTTTTATCACTTCCTCGTTATCATTTTCTTCAAACCTAGACTAGCCACGATATGCTTTGCACATGGTTATTATTTCATGCTTATTAAATAGATCTACATGTCTTATTTCTAAAACTGAGTTCTATTGTGGGAAGAAGAGCAGCCAGGGACACAATGGTGGATTAGCTGCTGACATGTTTTGCACCCACTGTTCTTCCTGAACACAGCAGTCTTTGTGCAATGCCCTTTCATATGTAAAGTGAATATATGAGGCATTCATGGAGGTCCCAGTCACATGCACAGTGATCAGCTGTTTCTTGTTTTGCTCAGTCTTTTACAGTTATTAAATGCTTTAAATTGCTAAAGCACAAACTTAAGAAATCTTGCAGTGCGGTCCAAGAAAGGAGTCAATGCCATTGATTATATAGCGGGCCTCACTATTAGTAGATAGTTGCATTGTTATTATACAGAATTTATGTAGTGCCTGCAATTTGCCCCCCACTTTACAAAATACAGGTACCGTGCAATTCAATTCAATACAAGAGGGTGAGTATGACCCTGTTTCTGAGAGCTTACAATCTAAAACAGTGGTCTCCGCGGCCCTGGGCCAGATGTGGCCCTTTGCTTGCCTCTATCCGGCCCTTGGGGCACTATTTCATCCACAACTGACACTAATGATGGGGCACAATTCCTCTCACTGACATCAGTGGTGGGCACTATGCCTCCCACAGACACAAATGATGGGTTGCTGTTCCCCACACTGATACCAACAATAGGGCTCTATTTCTTCCACTGATACCAACAATGGGTTACTATTACTCCCACTAAAACTAATGACGGGGCATGGTTTACTTCCACTGTTTACTTCCTCTGACGCTGAGGCATTTTCTACTCCCACTGGCCACAGTCTGGCCCCCCCTCTAAACTCTGAAGAACAGTAAACTGGCCCTTTGTTTAGTTTGGAGACCCCTGATCTAAGAGGAAAGGGGAAGTGATACAAAAGGTATTCAATGCGTGGGAGATGGGTTATTTGAGAATTAAATCTTTAGTTATTAGGTAGACAATATGGCCTCTCTGAAAATTGTGTTTACATGGATAGCTGAACAGACTGGAGTACAAAGTTCCAGAGAATGGGAGAGGCTCTGAAGAAGTTTTGTAGGCAAGAATGGAAGGACGTGATGAAGGGGGCTGGAGAGCAAGAGGTCTTGGGCGGAGCAGGCAGCATGGTATCAGTGATATTTTGAGACGAGGTTGGTGCTTTAGCTTCAGGAAGATTTGTGGATGGCCTTGAATGTTGTTGTTAGTATTTTGAATTTTTCTCTTTGATCGAGTGGAAGACAGTTAAAGGATTGGCAAGGGAGAGGCAGTAGACACTGATCCGTTCATAAGGTGCATGAGCTCAGCAGCAGAATTCATCATGGATTGAAGGGAGAGATAGCCTGTGTAGAGGTATGAAGGTGCAATAATTGAGGTGATAAATAACAAAGGAGTGAATTAGTAGCTTGGTGCCTTCATTGGTTAAGATAGGGAGTATTTTGGAGATGTTCCAGCAAGATTTGGACAGTGGTTGCATGTGGAACATGAAGGAGAGGTCAGAGTCCAGGATTACGCCTAACACCCTCGTATGAACAAAGTGGCTGATAGTTGTGCTATTGGTCTTGATGGAAAATTCACTTCATCATTGGCTAGGGGAAGCTATGAAACATCTTCAGTATTACAGAACAAGTCCAGCTGAATATGACTAGCTTATACCATGTCCTTGATAAATGAGAACCCTCACTGACATAGGCCTCGGCCAAAGTGTCAGGAACTGTTGATGCTACAGATGTTTTGGGTTTGATTTACTGAAGGAATAAAGACTATTTGCTTAGCAAAGTGGATGTTCCCTGAGCCAGTATGAAGCAGTGTTCAATTTAATAATCCAATCATTTACATGAAAAATCTTGGGTTTTAATCCACTTTGCTCATGGTTCAAAGTGAAACCATGTCAATCTTTAAAAAATTCCTAATGTTACTCCCCAGCAATAGAAGAGGTAGCATACTTAACTCTCTGGTGGTTCATGCTTCTTACCTACCCTCCATTCAGGTGTTACAGCCTACATAAGACTGCTCGGCATATGACATTTCCAAGAGTGTTGGATACTTGTGTTCCCCACCATGAGCTATGACTCCATCCTCTGACCATTTCATCACTGCTGAGTCCTTAAGTGATGTAGGGGTCAGAAGACAGAACCACAGTGCTTGGGGAACACAAGCATCTGACACTCACAGAAGTGTTGAATGCTGAAGAGGCTGGCAGAGGTTGCAACACTGGAACAGTGGAGCTAGGAGACAGAAGGGTGAGGGGGAGTGCCATTAGGATATTTTTAGCAACTAACAGGTTCTCTTTAATAAAGCTAGGGAAGATTCACTGTGCTAAGTGTAGGGTCTGCTTTACTTTAGTAAATTAGGTCCATTGTCTCAAGCTCAAAAATAAAAGTGGGAATCTCACAAGTTGATACACACGCCCAGGATAAATGAGTCCTTTTCTGAACAATATTCATTTTAAATAATGGTATCTGAAACACAATGGTTGATATGGTATTTGAAAACGGTATGTAACCATGTATGTTACTACAATAAACTGATACATGTTCCACTTTGCACACAGGATGTTGATAATGCATCTCTGGCACGTATCGACTTGGAGCGCAAACTGGAATCCCTCCAGGAGGAGATCATCTTCCTGAAGAAGTTACACGATGAGGTGAGATTGCGTTCCATTTATGGTGCACCATTTTTTTGGGGGATCTTAATATGGTAAAATAGCTTATATCTCAACCAAGATCAATATTTTATCATCATTTTATAAGCTCTTATATTCTCTCGAATGAATATGTATTAATGTAGTAGACACTGAAAAAATGCAATTTGGGTAGTAAACGTATACTTGAATAAACTTGCCTTAGGCTGACAATCTGTATGCCCAGTAGTGACTCTTCTCACCATCCTTACACCCAATTTGTCAAACTAAGGCAGTATTCAAAAGGGTGCACCCTATTTTATCATCAGGGATTAGTGATTTTAGCAAGTTACTGATGTCAGTAGCTCTTTGGAAAGTAATAAATTAGATCAGGCTTTCTCAACCAGGGTTCCATGGAGCCCTAGGGTACCTCCAGAGGTTGCTAGGGCTTCCTCGTGTAATAAGCGATTTCTGACTCTCGTATGAGTAACCACTGACACCAGTGATCTATTTAGCTATATCAAAGGCTGGGGTTCCTCCCAATGACCACAAATGTGAGGAGCATTCTTCACACTGACCATCACACTAATGTACTGTGAACTGTAAATATAATAATTATTAGCAGGGGTTCCCTGAAGCCAGAAAGTTATTTTAAGGGTTTCTCCATGTTAAAAAGACTGGATTAAATCTTGGTTCAGCCCCCAAAAAAGTTGACCATACACTAGTAGACTTATGTTTAAAAATTTTAGTTTATGCAACGTTTGTTCCAATTTGAAGGAGCAGGATCGACCATTTTTCTTGAAATAATGAATTTTTTTATAGTGTATGTGGTATGTGGTTTTGGTTGCATTCATACCAAAATCACATGTTAAAACCAAACACGATTTTGAAGTACTTTCAAATGACATTTGGAAAGTCATTATTGAATGTACTGAAGAGACTTTTCATTCGAACGTTTATAAAAAAAATGTGTATGGCCAGCTTTAGGCTACATCAGTGTTTTTTCAGCAGGCTGTGGAAATGTGGGCTTAGGGTGATAGGACCACTAAGTCTCACCAGTAATTAGTCTGTCTATAGATCTGGACACAGCTTACCTTGCCCTTACATCTCTAATAGCATCTCTTTTCATCTCTGTGTATCACCTGAGGCTTGTCACTGCAGTGGCTATATGTAAGGGTTTACAACCACTCTTTTTTTTACTGCATGTTCTATTTCAATCAAGCTTTACCAAATGGTTCATCTTCTCGTTTTCAGGAAATCCGTGAACTTCAAGCTCAAATCCAAGAACAGCATATACAGATAGACATGGATGTGGCCAAGCCCGACCTTACCGCAGCCCTGCGTGATGTCCGTCAACAGTACGAGAATGTTGCTTCTAAGAACCTACAAGACGCTGAGGAATGGTACAAGTCTAAGGTACAGCAATGACACTGAAGAAACCAGCAGAACATATTTTTTCTTCCATGTGTAATGCTGACTTTCCTATTATCTGAGACATGACTGACATGACATGTCTGAGATATATCTAGTATACTGGGCAAAAATGCAAAATTTAGCAGGACTGTTCAGGACCTTTGATGAAGGGGCCAAAACTGAAAATGTCTGGGCTCGTATACTCATATACTGGGTTTCTAGGCTTTGGGTAACCCAGTGATGGGTGTTTCCAGGCTTAGCCAAGGGAAACAAGCAAGATTAATGTGACCCTTTCCACTCACCATGCATGTAAAGATAGTGTTGCATCCATCAGCTGTTTTAAATGCACTTCTTTCCTCAAAATCTGCATTCTTAGCAGACTAAACATTAACATGTTAATGATAAGAACATTTTTGACTTCTTAAAAGTCAGCAGCTGAGCCCTCATCTCCATCTCTAAGGCCACTGATGAACAGAAACCAGAAAATTGTGATTGTTACAGAAAGGGCGTTATTAATGTGTGAGCGTCATTGACAGTCTACCTTCACCTACTCTATGTGGCAAGATGGTGGTGTTCAATTAGGGAATAACTGATTTAATGGAGGTAGGCTGGAGCAGAGCTTTTGCTGGCTGATTATACACTAGTGAGTTGTGTACAAGCTGTACAGTTCAAATTTGCAGATCTTGTGAAAGGGCCCCACTGCGGTACCGTAATAAAGAGACCCACAATAGGAGTAAAGGGCCCCAGGATCAGTGGGAGGAGGGAAGGGCCCTGGCCAGGGGGCCCTTCATAATTTTTTGCACCGGGGCCCTGCCCTGCATATGCACAGTATGTGGGCATTACGTATACTGAAAGGGCAAGGGAAGTGGGACTTTATATGAAGCATAGCCTAATCAGGTCCTATGCCTCAATCCATAATTGACATAAACAATAACAAACTAAGAGTTGAGACTTTATGTGAAGTGTGCACTAGGAGATGAGAGACTATTGGATATAATAACGAATTAGTCTTTATAGGTATATTTACCTATGAATTCACCAATAAAGACTAATTAGTTATTATATCCAATAGTCTTTCATCTCCTAGTGCACGCTTCACATAAAGTCCCAACTCTTATTTGTTAGTGTTTATGTGGGCATTAAGGTCCACCCTTCTTGCCGTCAGGGTTGGCACCCGATCATGTGATCACTGTGGCAGCCAATCACAGTGATCACGTGATCGGGAAATCTGTCCCACCCCCTCTCGCTGCATGACCAGGCCTTTTCTGGAAATTTTAAGTTTAAATGAGTATTTTTTGTTAGAAAATGACTTAGAACCCCCACACATTATATATATATATATATATATATATATATATCTATATATATTGATATATATTTAGCAGTATTTTATGTCACACTGTATTTACGCAGCAGTCTTTCAAACACAATTGTTTTGAAAAAAATACACTTTAATGAATTAAAAAAAAAAAAAAACACAATAGTTACCCCAATTTTTTTGTATAATGTGAAAGATGATGTTTCGCCGAGTCAATAGATACCTAACATGTCATGCGAAAATACCCCAGATCTCTCAATTACCTTTAAAAGCAAAAGAAACAAACAAAAATCATTTGTTTATGCCTGAGAACTGGAAGCATAGAGATGAGTAGGGGTCATCTTGCCCTCACTCGACTTCTTGCCCAGCACACAGCCACATTGGATTGCTTCTGTACTTTACTGACGGCTCCAGTAAGCTCGGAAACAATCGGGAAGTGGCAGGAGGGGTGGCACCTCTCCCGCTGCCTCTAAAAGTGATCCTGTGGCGAACGCACCCATGGGACCACTTTTATCTGACGCGGAATTGCCCATAGTAAAAAATGATACTGGGGTTATGGTAGCTAGCTGCTGCCATAACACTGGTTTAAACATCAAAGTAATGACATTACTATAGGCTGGCCACCAAGTGGTTAAAACCCAGGGGCTGCAGCGGTGGGAATGGGTTAAAAAGGTTTGCTGCTGACGTAGTCACTTCTTTCTATGTTCTGATCTAAAAGATGGATAGGTCTTTGGTGTCTACCACAAACTGATGTATCTGTCTGTAGACTGTCACTGCAAATGTTAAGTCATCACTTTTGTTTTTTTTCCAGTTTGCTGATCTGTCTGAAGCTGCTAACCGCAACAATGACGCCTTGCGCCAGGCTAAGCAAGAGACCAATGAATACCGCCGGCAGATCCAGTCTCTCACCTGTGAGGTGGACGCAATGAAAGGATCTGTAAGTAAAACCAGATATTTCCTTGGGTATACGTTACAGTGTGTATGGGGTGGGGGTGGGGATGGGGACTTGTGTGCATAAGCCTAAAATATAATTTTAAAGATTTAATAGAGTAGATTCACACTCATGCATGCACATCATGGTTATAGTAGCTCAATAATTTGAATGGGCTGCCATAACCCCGAGAAATGCTGGGAAGGAAGTCCCTTTTCCTGGTTAGCTTTAATTATAGAAAACTGTAGTTTAGCCACTAGAAGGAGCTCTCACTGGTTTAGTGGAATCTTTCACTCTTTAACAATATCTCCCCCCCTCTTTAACGATCATTGAGATGACATACCAGCCGCACAGGGAGTGCATTGGTTTGAAAATGCCATCTTGCCCATAGACTTACATCGTGAGAAGCAGCAGCAAATCACAGTGATTGTGTAGCACTACAAAGCAGGATTTAGAGCCTGAGTATTTAATGAGCAAATATGACTGCCCCCTGTACATATAAAAATGTAACAAACTAAAGCACAAACAAGGGCTATAAGGCTGGGTTCACACTGGAGCACGCTCCGGCTCACAGCAGGGGTCCAGTGCTTCCCCGCTCACCGTTTCAGGTCTGATTTCAGCAAAATTTTGGGCTGAATTTGCACCTGAACCGGAACCAAAAACGCATAGGACCGTTTTGGAATCCACAGCACGGCTGCCCTGGACATGTGTGAACCAGCTTCATTGAGAGCCAGTCACACTCGCTTGTCATGCGAATTGGATGTGGTGAAAAACGCATCCAATTCCCACATATGTGAAACTGGTCTAATACGTCTAATAAGTTTATTTTTTATGATTGTGAGCTCCATCTAGTGTTCATAGTGCAGTATTTTTCTTATTGAGGCATTTCAGGAAAGTGCCACATTATGGCTTCTAGATGAGGATGACAATTATTGGAAATAAACACATTAGATATATCAGGGGGATTATTTGTGATCCCAAAGAATAAAAACATAGAGCTATTGCGCTGGCTGGAACCCAACCATCATTAAATGGGGCACATAAGAGGGCCAGGAGAGTGGTAGGGAACACCAGGTAAATTGGATGTAGCACCTCTCAAATTAGGTCTTGAGATCCTAATTCACATATAAAAAACAATCACAAGAGGGTGCCTCCATCTAGGTGTAGTGATTTATTAAAAGAATAAAAGACAATTAAAATGCACTCACTAGATAAAAGTAGATCAAGGCTTGTCATAAACCCATATAGACATTTGCACTTCCATCAAGTACTCTGCTTCAACTAGCCACATGCCTGCTGAGCTCTGCAGCTTCACAGTGATCCTATGGAGGTCTATATGGGTTTATGACAAGTCTTGATCTACTTTTATCTAGTGAGTGCATTTTTATTGTCTTTTTTTTTAATTTTTATTTCTTTTTAATAAATCACTTCACCTAGATGGAGGCACCCTCTTGTGTTTGTTTTATAGGATTATTCTTGATGGTTGTGCAGATGCTGTCACATTTGTACAGCAATTTTTTTTTTTTTTTTTTTAATAAATAGGTACCATAGTGTTTTTTTTATATATTTTTGGTATTATTGTATGTTAAGATATGTAATTTTCACATTTTATTAGACAAATATGAAATATTGTATATAAATATTTCATATATATACTATTTTGACCCAGCAAGTGGATCTGTAGGTTGCTGTTCACTTGTTTACCAAGCCAACCGTACAGCGAACCTGTGCTTTGTCCTTGCACTTTAATAGCAGCCCCCACAACTGCTTATTTTTAACTTCCCTTCGCTCCCCACTACTCCATTTGGCCGTGCAAAAAAGGTCATACAATGCAGTCAAAAGCTTTTATGATAACTGAACAGAAGTGCTGCCGTCTTTTGCTTTTTATGTGACTGATTCTAATGCAAAGGCTTCCTACCATGCACACGACTGAGGGCGCTGTGCTATAATTATATATTTTGATATCATTTGACTTTCATTGCTGGTTATATTACTCTTATATCCTGAACATTTTTGCTATCTACAAGTAAATTGTCTTGTGCTGCAGAACGAGTCTTACGAGCGGCAGATGCGTGAGATGGAAGAGAACTTCGCCCTTGAATCTGCTAACTACCAGGACACTGTTAACCGCCTTCAGGATGAGATCCAAAACATGAAGGAGGAGATGGCCCGCCACCTGCGCGAGTACCAGGATCTGCTCAACGTAAAGATGGCTCTTGATATTGAGATTGCCACTTACAGGAAACTGCTGGAGGGAGAAGAGAGCAGGTAAGAGAAGCAGCACGGGTCTGGTTATCAAACATGCATTTTGGTATTTCTATTGCAGTGACGTAAAATTACAATATTCAATCAGTCTTTCTCAAATTTAATTGATCAGATGTGCAGCACCAAGGCAACTGCAGATCAACCAGAAGCTAAGATAGCAGCTTCCTTGGCTGTAAATGAAAGGCGGGTCTAGTTCCACTTTAGGTGCTGCTTAGTGGAGGAGTAATGTGCAGGATTATGCTGTCAGGTGTAAGGTGTAAAACCTATGCTACCCTATGAGAAAAAGCTGCATGTGGAGGAGCTATGCTGTGTATTCTAAGAAAGGAAGAAGCTATGCTGTATTTTCTAAGCAGGGGAGGGGCTATGCTGTGTTTTCTAAGCATGGGAGAAGCTGTGCCATGTTTTCTAAGCAGGGGATGGGCAATGCTGTGCTTTCTAAGCAGGGGAGGGGCTATGCTGTTTTTCTAAGCATGGGAGAAGCTATTCCATGTTTTCTAAGCAGGGGAAGGTCTATGCTGTGTGAGAAAGAATACTGCAGAGTGGAGGACCAATGCTGTGGTGGTAGTAGGGAAAGGCCAATCTTTAGGGAGAATGTTGTAGGTGCAAGGAGGAGTTATGCTTTTTGGATTGTTGCTTTCAGGAGGAGTCTTGCTATGCTTAAGAGAAAATTACACATTAGAGGAGGTTTGCTGTGTGTAAAAAATGCTGCAGGCAGAGAAACTATGCTGTTTTTAAGTAAAAAAAATAGTGTGGGGTGTTACGAACTGGGAGCGCAGAGAGAGAGCACACAGAGGCCGATCACACAAAAACCTGAGACACAGACGTTTATTGGGGATCTTCGGGGTACAAACAACAGGAGAACTAGCTTACACTACACACAGAAGACACATCATGGGAAAGAGATCTTCAGGACGCAGTCTGTGACAAAAAAAAGGGGAAATAGTCCATAGGGCTAGCAATCCAGGGGGCCCAGGCCGGACGAAGCTTGGCCCGACAGGTGTGAGTACGGCAGGTGTTAAAAGTCCTTGGCACAGGCAGAGGTAAACATGGCAGGGGTTAAAGTCCTTGGCACAGGCAGGGGTTGGTACAGCAGGAGTTAAAGTCCTTAGAGTGGTAGTATGGCACAGCTCGGATAGCCAGTTCACAGGCAGCTATATGGCACAGAAAGAAGAAATGACCTTCAGGGAAGTAGCAAGGGGTAACAGTCCATGGAGTAGGGATATAGCACATCAAAAGGGAAACAGTTCACAGGACCACAATACGACCCAGCCAGGGGAATGCTCCTCAGAATGGTAGCCACAGGGGCATAAGGGGCAGAAGGGTTCAAAGACCCACGCTACTAAAGTCCAACTGTCCTGAGGAGTGAATGGAAGAGGTCTTGGCATCAACGGATCCAGGCAGACACAGGAGATTAAGTCTTTGGTACACAGAGCAGGGTTGACAAAGCAGAGCAGTAAGTCCTCCACACAGGCAGGGCACAGGGGATTAAGTCCTTGACACATAGAGCAGGGTTGGCACAACAGGGCGGTAAGTCCTCATCACAGGCAGGGAACAAGGGGTTAAGTCCTTGGCACATCCAGGATACCGGCTAGTACACAGGGCAGCAATGAGGTACCGCAGGAACATACTCCAGGCTCATAGGTCAACAATCCAGGCCCAGTGAGTAGCAGACCACAAGCTGGTATAGCAGAGTCCATAATCACTATCCGGGCACAATGGGATGGTCAGCAATAGGCACAGCAAAGGTTCAGGGACTCACCAGTCAACAGCAGCCTCAGTGGGGGGAGTCCAAGCCGAGCGGCAGGGGAAAAGAGGTCCAGAGGGCAGATATCCTTCACAAACCCATTGCAGGTCCATGGAGGGCTGTGTGTCCTGGCCTCAGCTTAACTCAAGCAGCAGTTGAAGGAAGAGCAGAGAAAAGCCCCACAGAACTAAAGTCCCCGCAGTGCAGAAAACACAATCTGTCTCAACAGTTCACGCATCATTTTCTAGTCTCCTAAGGAGACTTGCAGCCATGATCTACTCTGTCCAACATTAAAGACTGACCAGTCTGCCCCCTTTCATTGTTAACTGTGGTACTTTGAATCCAGTCACACACCTTCTGGTGCCGATGCGACTGCCTCTATCCTCAGCAAGATACAATATTGTTTGCCCTCCTTAATGAGGAAGCCACAAGTCTGACTCCCTGTCGGGACACAGGAACTCACAAACCAAATTGTGCAGATATGTTGACTGTGTTACACATTGCATCTGAATTAGAGATTTGCCAGTTGTATAAAACAAAATAAATATTAAAAAAATGCAATATTTCTGACCTTCGTCACAACCGAGGTTTGGCCTTGTATGAGAGAATGTTGTATGGTGGATGGGAGTAGCCTTTCTCAGTGTAACAGAAAGCTGCAAGGGGAAGGGCTTTGCTATTTGCAAGAGAACATTGCAAGGGAGGTGTTTTTTTTTTTCTAATAGATGTTTATTGAGATGTTGCCGAGCATGGAGAAGAGTTACACATTCTGTGACATAGTACATATTGACCATATTAACAATGTCAATTATGTTGAAAGCTCTTATGTCTCAAGGGTGTTAACTTTACAAAAGATTGTAAGAGTGAAGAGCAAAAAGAGGTAAAGGAAAGAGACAAACATGAAATGGAGAAGTTTGGGGGTGTTGTGCCGTGCCTTTCATCGAGATCCCATGCGTCTGAGAATAACTAACACAAACAATGAAGTGTTATGGTAACTGATCATTAATAAGAGTGTACATGCAGCATACATACAGCGCTCACACCAGCATAGTGTTAAAGGCATCAATACAAACTCTATTCAAAGGACATAATCTTCGCATAGTGAGAGGTAGATTTGAAAGCCAGCCAGCATGGCCATATTTTAGTCAAAGGATTGTGCGTTACGAATGTCAAAGGTGAGATCCTCCATCGTGCAGATATGGTCTGTGGTTTGGAACCATAATTTTATCTGGGGAATTTACTGTTTTTTCCAAAATAGGGGAATCAAGGTTTAGAGTTTAGAAAAGTATGACCCATGGATCATCAGGTATTGGAACACCAGAGATTAGATGGATAAGAGATCTAACATTTGCCCAAAATGGTCCTAAGATGGGGTATGACCACCAAATATGGACATGGTTGGCCTCCAAATCACAGCCTCGCCAACAAGATGGCTGGTAGTCCGGTAGTAGATGGTGTAACCGAACGGAAGTGTAGTGCCATCGGGTCAGTAATTTAAAGTTCACCTCTGCAATTTTGGAGGATGGAGAAGACACATTAGCTGTTTGGTGAACACAGTCCTGTTGAGGATCCTGATGATGAAGTTCTTGTTCCCATGCTATTAGGTATGAGGGGTTAGTAGTGTAGTCCAACTCCTGGAGAGCCATGTAGAATTTTGAAATGCTGTTAGAAAGTGTTTTGTTTCAACGGGGGTGTTCTGTTGCTTTCAAGGCACTGTTGCTCAGGATAGGAGCTATACTGCTTTCAAGAGCATGATGCAGGGGGGAGATTGTTGAATAAGAGAATGTTGCTTGTGGGAATAGCTTTGTTGTATGTGGTACAACGCTATAGGGGAAGTAGCTATGCTGTTTTTGAAAGCATGTTGCTTGGAGGAGGGTTTTTGCTGAAGTGGGGAGGAGCTTGTCACTGCAGGCTGTAATGACAGTCCTGCTTGGCACACCGAAGTAGCAAACTAGAGGAAAAATTGTCAATTTGCTAAAACTGGAGAGTGCAAAATCTGGCTTAGGTGTGCATGGCATCCAATCAGCTTCTAACTTCAGCTTGGTCAATTAAGCTTTCAAAAAAATCTTGAAAGCTGATCGGTTTCTATGCTTAGCTGCACCAAATTTTGCACAGCTCAGGAGCATATTTATCTTTATTACTGGGATAATGGCCATGGTTGTTGAATTAACATAAATTATATTTATTTTTTTTGTTTGCAGAATTACCATTCCAGTCTCTTCCTTCTCCACCATGAGCTTGAGAGGTAAATATACATTTTTTTTTATTCCCACATCTATAAATCCAGGTGTAAAGTAGAGGGACTGGGTGCTTCATGGGAAAGGCTTCCTCAAGGGCACAAGCCCACAAACCAACATCAGATTTCAGGCAGCGATAGGTGCTTGCGTTGGTTTCTATTAGAATCTAGTATTTTTCTAAAATTATTTTTTTATTTTTCAGAAACAAACCTTGACTCTCACCCAGTAGAGAGCCACTCCAAAAGAACACTTTTGATCAAGACTGTGGAGACCAGAGATGGACAGGTAGGTGCTGTTAATGTAGCATTAGACTACTGTTAAAAATACAACTCACCCATCCAAGACATCCTAGATCCTTCATAATTGATAAAAAAAACAAGGACAGTGGCCTTCCCTAACCTCAGTCTAAACTACAAGTACATTTCAAGGTTTGCAACATATATAAACTGTGGGGCTGAGGCTGTTAATATAAGGTGGCGAGCCTCATCCTTGAGTAGAGGTAACTTTAGAAACACCACCAGATCTCTCACAAAATACTAATTAATGGTACAAATTTATTTTGGCAGGTCATTAACGAGAGCTCCCAGCACCACGATGACTATGAAGACTGAAGGCATCCTTTTGAACCCTAGAAAACCATGACCAGCAACATTTTCTTGTCCCTTGTGTTTCAACCTTGAAGAAAACCAGCTTTCAAGTGCCTTATGCTGATAATTCAAGAGCGGGAGATAGACCTGTAGAAATGAGGTTGGCGGATTGCATACTCTCCAGCTGTGGAGGAACTTAATGTCCCAGCATGCCTCTTGCTGGAAGTGCATTCTGGGACTCGTGTTTCACCACACCTTGAGAGCCGCAGGTCTGTTTGGCCTGCCATATAGAGTAATTAGCCACTGGATTTCCAGGGAGTAGAGTCCATACTGAATGAAAGTGGTCTAGTTTACAGACAATATAAGAGCAATATGTTGTGCCGCAATACTGTTTTTAAAAAGTCCCAAGAAAGCTTTTTACTTCCAAGCAACCTTTCAGTGCTTTAATAAATCTTTAGAAATAAACCATGTTTTGCTGTTTGTTTTTATTACGATAAGTCGAATGCCTTACCTGGGGTCTTTGATACGTGAATGCAGCCTTACCAGAGAGAGTTAGATTGATAAATGCTTTTCACAGCAATGGTGGATACCAATAATAACAGGTCTAGCACCTCTTATGCATGTGCCTAGAATTTACTGCTGTCTGATTCGAAAGATTTTTGGTTGCTGCTTTCCCTGTGTCTTTCTTTCCCAGGTTGTAACCAGGAAAGACACAAACAAGAGAGAAGAGCGCACAGGCTCTGGTGCAATATCCTTTATTTTATGTAAAAAATGCACTTACAAGCAAAAATGAATCAGAGCTTATCAATCACATTTCCCCACCACTGTACTGTGCACCAAAATCCTCTGACCCACTCTACTAAACAAAATTCTCTTTGTACCCATTGGAGAGAATTTCCACCTCTCCTTATCCTAAGAGGAATTTGGGAAAATCTCCCCATTAGGAACATAAACAGCAAGAACCCAAAAGACTTTAACTCTTTCCACTCTAACCAAAACAAAATAAACCATTGGGCTGGAGTTGGGCTTTAAGCTACCCACAGGAATGACATGACACCCCCGGTGCTGGTCTTGTCTTATGGACACAAAAGTAGCTAGCCAGGCAAGTCATTTCCAGGTGATCACTTCTTTCTCCAAAATCAGTGTCTAGGGTGTCTGTATGGGACAAGGGTAATTCATACACAAACAATGCTTTATCAGTGCAACTGAGATCAGCCCTACTGTTTGATTATAATATGTCCATGGGCATCTTAAGACTGCAAGATAATCAGGGGTGGTACCAAAACTAAAGACCGTACTGTTTGGCTTATTTAATAAAGAAAAAAAGTGCAGTATTCCATGGCATCCACATTTCAAATGTAAAATCTGGTTGAAATGGAATATTACACTGTTCACATTGTCTCTGATTTTTGCAGTTCCTTGTTAAATATGTCCAATGAAATAGGGGTGTTTCTACCAACAGAGTGTACAGAAGAGAGGCTCTGTTAGCTGCCTCTGACACATTTTGTCTAATGTTATTCAGGCTTTTATGTTACTTTTAAAGCCGCATCCAGACGCTGGAAACATGAGGATGGTTTTACTAAAAGCAAATAGACTGTGCACTTTGCAAATGCAGTTGCACTCTACAGGAGCACTCTACAGCACTCTACAGTTGCTCCAGAGATTAGAAAATGAGATGAAGCTTCGCATTTTTGTACGTGATTGGATGGAAGGAAGCTCTGGAGCAACTGCACTTTCAAATTGCAGTCTATTTTGCGTTGGTAAATCTACCCTATGGTGCCATTTAGATCAGTGGTTATCAACCTGCAAGACCAAGGCCTCGTAAGTTCTTCCAAAACCTTCCATGTCCAAAAGTAAAAATTGAAGTTTATATTTAAACAATAAAGTATGGGAATGAAAAATGTGTATTAAAATTCTAGATTGGTGTGTCATTGTGTGTGTGGGGGTTGTGGAGCTGGTTAGGGGACTCTGCGGCAGAGTTGGTGGCCTCAAAAGGGATGAGGTTTTTATGAGGGTCTGAGGGGCACTGTGGGAGGTTGAGGGTGCTATGGAGAACTGGAGGCTCTTCAGCAGGCTGGGGGACACTGTGGGAGGTTGGGGGGGGGGGGGGGTAGTGTGGAGGCTGAGGGCTCTCGGGGCCCTTGGGGGGATTGGTCGAGGTGTTGGGGGTGTGTGTGTTACTGTGTGGTTAGATCTTAAAATTATGTGTAAAAAGTAAGGGTATGAAATAACAAATTTATATTTGAAGTTAAAAATGAAAACCTGTACCTTCCAAAACCTTCTTGAATGCTCCGGAACCAGAACGTCCAACTATTGGTGACTAGATTTACCGTGGTATCCCATCTAAATGGTTGCGTTTTATCTGACGTTAAA
>BLSH010164969.1:130295-164803 GCA_018402905.1 Glandirana rugosa
CCCCCCCCCCCCCCCCCCCCCCCCCCCCCCCCCCCCCCCCCCCCCCCCCCCCCCCCCCCCCCCCCCCCCCCCGCACTATGAGAGCTTGGAGGTTAAGGGATTTAGGGATTTGCAGTTGGCTAGAGGCCCGAAAGAAGAGGGATTGTGGTCCAGCCTGATAGTTGAGAGCTACTGATTTAGACAAGGGTATAAAAGCATCAAAGACACTGGAAACATGACATACCCATAAAGTATTATTTTTCCGGAAGAGTTTTGTATGCATGGAACAGGCCTGCAGATAAAGAAGTAAGTTAGTCAATAGTGGATTTAAACATGCTTACATGAAGCATAAATCAATATTTAGAAGAAGGGGCAAAGACTGGATGGGCCTCTTGGTTTTTTCTGCTGCCTCTCTTCTATATGTCTATACTTTCCTCCTATCAATATGTTTACTATCAGTAGATGCATCTCAAAAAAATTAGAATAGCATCAAAAAGTTAATTTATTTCAGTAATTCAATTCAAAAAGTAAGGGGAAAAAAAGCGTCATATATTTCAAACATTTCTTTGTTTTAATTTTGACGATTATTGCTTACAGTTAGTGAAAACCCTAAATTCAGTATCTCAGAAAATTTGAATACTATGTAAGACCAATAAAACAAAAGGATTTTTAATACAGAAATGTTGGCTTACTGAAAAGTATGTCTCATGCACAGTATAGTATGCACTCAATACTTAGTCAGGGCTCCTTTTCCATGAATTACTGCATCAAAGCGACGTGGCATGGATGCAATCAGCCTGTGGCACTGCTGAGGTGTTAAGGAGGCCCAGATTGCTTTGATAGCGGCCTTCAGCGCGTCTGCATTGTTGGGTCTGGTGTCTCTCATCGTCCTCTTGACAATACCCCACAAATTCTTTATGGGGTTTAGGTCAGACAACTTTGCTGGCCAATCAAGCACAGTGATACCATGATCATTAAACCAGGTATTGGTACTTTTGGCAGTGTGGGCAGGTGCCACGTCCTGCTGGAAAATGAAATCAGCATCTCCATAAAGCTGGTCAGCAGAGGGAAGCATGAAGTGCTAGAATTTCCTGGTAGAGGGCTGACTTTGGACTTGATAATACACAGTGGACCCGGTAGCATATCATCCATGTGTGCAAGGTCATTCACTGGATGATGGTGATCGCCACTTGCTGCAGCTGAAGCCAGCCCAAAGCCCCGGTCGCCACCTGTCTTTGCCAGCCAGCATGGAGCTTGGGGTGGATATATCGGTGTGACCAGTCTGCAGGAGTGTACCTGAGGAGGAGAGGGAGCTGGAGGACGTGCTGTGCCAGGGTGGGCCTCTCTCTAGTCACCAACTTGCAGTGTGAGAACCGGAGGCTGCGGGAGGAGGTGGACGAACTCTGCTGTCAGGTGAAACCGTGGAAGCGCTGAGTCGGGTGGCAGGACTGAGTGGGGACTGACAGACCAGGTACTCCAACCATGCGATACTCACTGTGTCTGGCAAGACAGCTCAGGTCAGTTGAATGAGGGGGCAACACACACAACAGGGGGTATGGTCTATATAGGGCAGTGTTTGCAGGAAGGGGGGCAGTTTGTGTGGGAAGGGGGTTTAGGGTTAAAGGGGGGCAGTGTATACAGGAAGGGTGGTGTAGGGTTAAAGGGGGGAAGTGTATACACGAAGGGGGGTGTAGGATTAAGGGGGGGCAGTGTGTGCAGGAATGGGGGTGTAGGGTTAAAGGGGGGTAGTGAGTACAAGAAGGGGGTGTAGGGTTAAAGGGGGGCAGTGTGTATAGGAAGGGGGTGTAGAATAAAAGGGGGCAGTGTATACAGGAAGGGGAGTGTAGGGTTAAAGGGGGGAATTATGTGCAGTTTTTCTTTTTGGTGGGGGGCAAGTAGCTGTTCTGGCCTAGGGTGCAAAATAGTCTAGCACCGGCCCTGCCTAAGATTTGTCCCTGGCTGTGTATCACACCAATCACTGGTTATGCATCCAATAGAGAACTCTGACATTTATGGAATCTATTCAGCAATGATATATAAATTACACAGTGATAATTACACAAAATCCGGACTGAAGAAAACTGATGCAACCAATCACATGTAGACGTCATGTGCACATCCATGCAGGACATAGTGATATAAATATGACAAATATACAGCAGTAATATACGGGACTGCACGTGTTATCCATCTGGAAAAGTCCCAAGCGTGAGACATTTATCAGGGTAACCCAAATAAACTGAAAGTGCTAGATGTGTGTGACCACATGCAGGGCTGTCTTAATGCATGGGCACCCCTGGGCACTGCCCAGGAGTCCCAGGTGCATGGGGGGGCCCCATGATAATCTTGCATTACATCATACTTGCCAAATGTCCTGGATTTGATGGGACAGTCACGCTTTTTACGAAGCTGTCCCAGGATGGCTGTGTCCCAGAACCTGTACTGTGCCCTTCTGCCTCCCCTGCTGTGTTGATTAGTCTTTGATTTATGGCATTTTTTTTATTGTTTAAATTCGATTTTATTGAAAGTACTAATAAATATATGCTTAATAGTAACAGAAAAAAATGGACTGGATGGCCGCACTCCTGTGCAATGACTTTATTCTTGATCAAAATACAGCATACAGGTGAACCACAATGACCATTTGACGCGTTTCACACCAACGGGTGCATAATCATAGCACCCATTGGTGTGAAACGCGTCAGTCAGTCATTGTGGTTCACCTGTATGCTGTATTTTGATCAAGAATAGAGTCATTGCACAGGAGTGTGGCCATGCAGTCCGTTTTTTTCTGTTACAATTCACCTGCTTGCAAGCAGTGTGGCACCCACACTCTGGGGATAGAGGTTGAAGCAGCAGGGTCTTGAGTTACCTGGAGCGCCGCTTATCTTTTAAATATATGCTTAAAGAGGAAGTAAACCCAGATTGGGTTTACTTCCTCTACATACCCCTGTAAATTAGAAGCATAACGGGCTACTATGCATCGCATAGTAGCCCATTATGTGCCACTTACCTGCAAACGAAGCCAGCCACGTCCAGCGCTGTCCCCTGTGCTGGTGGCATCTATCTTTTGCCCCTCTTCCTTCCGTGGCCGCGATCTCCGGCTCTGTGACTGGCCAGAGTCGCGTGATGTCACTATCGCGCATGCGTGCGGGAGCCGGCAGTCATGGCACAGTCTCAGTGGAGAAATGGCCCGGAGGTCGTTTCTTCACTGCGCATGTGCCTAAATGACGTCGGCACATGCAGAACACTGCATATCTCCTGAACTGTGCCTTATTCTAGGCTTACCTGTAGGTTAAAGTGGTTGTCACAGGTTGACAACCACTTTAATTCTATTAACTAGTTATACTTTAATTCTTGAGAGTTGATGTGTAGATTGGGGCAAGCTGGTAGGGGGCCCCAGTGCATTACTTTGCCCAGGGGCCCATGATGCTATTAAGACAGCCCTGATCACATCCCTACCAGAGCTGAGGGGAAAACAGAAAACAAAGGCTCACTAAAGTTTAAAAGACCAAATTGAGAAAACCAGGTAAAAAAACATAAAGCATCAAAACTGATGAATTGGACAGAAGTATTTACCAATTGGGGAAGTACACAGTGAGGCTACAGGTGATACAGCAGCATAATCTGAGGGGCACACATGGCTAATATATATCCTGTGGTGGGAGGGAGAGAAGGCAAAGGGGTTGATTTACTAAAGGCACATAGACTGTGCTCTTTGCATAGTGCAGTTGCTCCAGAGCTTAGTAAATGAGGTAAAGCTTCACTTTTCAAAGAATACCCAATCACGTGAAAGGAAAATAAAAAATAAAAAAACTGAATTTTTGCTTGCACATAAATGGATGATAGAAGTCAGCAGAACTTCTGCTCATTTGCTAATCTCTGGAGCAACTGCTCTTGCAAAGTGCACAGTCTATTTGCCTTGTGGGCCAGTTCACACCACATGCAGTCCAGTGTGTTTTTTTTTCCTGCATCAAAAACACATGGGAAGTAGGTTATGTGGTTTCCAATGGCATAGTTCACACCAGTGCAGGCAGTTCCAGGGCTTTCCAGTTCCAGAAAAGAACTTGTTGCATTTTACCTGCACTGGACTGGAATGCAGTAAAACGCTTAAAAAATGCACTGGACTCTAGTATAGTGAAAAAAAACGGAAACAAGAGGAAAAAAAGCACCTGGAATGCATCCAGAAACGCATCAAAAGCGCACTGGAACGCATCACAAATGCATTAAAACTGCGCATGCAGAAACGTATCTGGAATGCATTTTTATGGTGTAAACCAGCCCTTAGTAAATCAAACCCAAAGTGTCTGGTGCATTGGATAAATCCCAGAACCTCCTTAGCATATCATAAAGCAACAAGGTGCAGCTTGAATCCAGCATGGGCAACATGTGATGACAATAGGGAACCCGCAGCTAAGCATCAGCAGTAATACTGAAGGTCGCTCTTATTTAGTTCAAATGTAGCCACAGAATACAGTTCAGCAGGATAAACAGAGGGAGAGAAAACAAGTGGTTAGTCCATCCTGCTGCTGTCTGTGTCTGAAGCATTGTGCCGGAGCAGAATTAGCTGTTGTACTCCATGAGGGCGCAAAGATGGCAAGCTTCACAGTCCTTCCGTGCGCCCAGTCCAGGTGGGAGGAAACTGGGATGACTAACATCAGATGCACATCTGCACGATGTCAACGAGTTTCATGGGAAACCCAGCTTCGTCAGGATCTGCTGACCTTTACTTTCTGAATTGCATGTTCACCCTGTACCTTAGTGGGTTTCCTCCGGGTACTCTGGTTTCCTCCCACACTCCAAAGACATGCTGTAAAGTTTATTGGCTCCTGTCTAAATTGGCCCTAGTATATGTGAGTTAGGGACTTTAGATTATAAGCTCCTTGAGGGCAGGGACTGATGTGAATGTACAATATATATGCAAAGCGCTGCATAACAGCGCTATATAAGTACCTATAATAGGTAAATAAATACATTTGTAAATAGCTGTTGCTTGTCAGTTACTACAGAGTTAATTGATTATAGACAGGTACTTTATTTCCCTGCCAGCTGGGTAAGAAACCTCAATTGGAGGACGGTGATATCTTATATGAAAGGAGTTTCCGGAAACTAGACACATTATTGGACCCACATTGTATCCAGGTCAGAAGGTCATTGTTTCTGTGTTCTGGCAGTTTAACTGTGGCTGTCCATGACGTCTTGATCTGAATTCTAGCAACAGACAGCTCTCTGTCTTATTGTTATTATCCAACATGCACATAGCCAGATAGCTAGGTCTGTGCTACTACAGTATATGTGTGTAGTGTTCACCTTCCAGTATATTAGTAGGTGAGTCTGTTTATTACAATATAGTTTATATACAGCTCCTGTTATTCTAGTTATCCCTGTCCCCTCTGGTCTGGGGTTCTATAGCTAGCTTTAGCTCAGGGCTCAATAACCATCATAGGCTAGAGCCTGGTTAGATATCTGATGGCCAATTCAGGTACTTAGAGGTCTGGTTGCAGGACAGATTGGATGCTACTAGGGACTAAGACGTAGAGAATATAGGCTGACTCTGAGTTCTAGTGCCACAACATGATTCCTGCTGGTGACAAGCAGCTTACCAGGCAGGTTGGACAACAATTGGAGGATCTCCCCATCATTGCTGACCTAGTCTTCATGTCTTTGGCATCAAGATGGAAACCTTGTCCCAGTTGTCTTCAAGGGCCACTGCAAGGGAACTTTGCTGCAACATTCACCTGGAGGTACCTTTATTAATAACTATGTATACTTGGAGAAATGTGAGCAATTCCACCAGGACTTATGTTGGGCTCTTTGCTGATTTTACCTGTTTGTACATTAGATATATGTACTATTATTAATCTTTTCTTGTATAAAGCTTGTTTCCATACTGGTGTGCATCCTTATACTTATGGTTAACTTCATATGCTGGTTGCAGTAGTTCTTCTGCTTTGAATGACTTTGATTGATTACTGATTAATTTCCCAGGAAGGGAATTCCCTTGGTTCACAGAGGCCCTGTCCTCGATGGAAGCACTGCCAGCTTGATAATCAAACCCACTCTTCCATTTAGCAAAGGTTTTGGTTCTCTTATTTACGACCAGGTTTAGCGCAATATGCTGTTTGGGGAAGGCCATTTATCATACCCCCCACCCTCCAAAAGAGGGCTTTGGTTAACCACTCCAGATCCGTGCTATTGCCGAAGTACGGCTCCAGCGCGGATCTGAAATGCCGGGACGACGTCCATGGACGTCATCCCCTGTGCACGCTCCTCGCGTGCCCCCCGGACTCGATGTCCGCCCGAGACCCGCCGATCTCTTTTAGCAGCCTCAGAACGGGGAACCGCCGATGTAAACACGGCGGTTCCCTGTTCTGTGACAGGGGACATACCAGATCTACTGATCCCTGTCACTGGGATCAGTTAGATCTGTTATGTCCCAGCCAGCCCTGCCCCCCCCCCACAGTTAGAACACACCCAGGGAACATATTTAACCCCTTCACTGCCCCCGGCAGGTTAACCCCTTCACTGCCAATGACATTTATTCAGTAATCAGTGGATATTTAAATTTCTGATCGCTGTATAAATGTCATTGGTCCCAAAAATGTGTAAAAAATGTCCGACATTTCTGCGGCAATATCGCAGTCCCGATAAAAATCGCAGATCGCCGCCATTACTAGTAAAAAAAAAATAAATAATAACAACGCCATAAATCAATACCCAGTTTGTAGACGTGATAACTTTTGCGCAAACCAATCAATATACGCCGATTGCGATTTTTTTTTTTACCAAAAATATGTAGAAGAATATATGTCGGCCAAAACTGATGAATAATTTTTTTTTAATGGATTTGTACTTTAGCAAAAAGTAAAAAATATTGTTCTTTTTTGCAAAATTGTCGCTCATTTTTTGTTTATAGCGGCGATCAGAAATGACGTAGGGGTGATCAAATACCACCAAAAGAAAGCTCTATTTGTGGGAAAAAAAGGACGCAAATTTTCCTTGGGTACAACGTCGCACGGCCGCGCAATTGTCATTCAAAATGCGACAGCGCTGAAAGCCAAAAATTGGTCTGGGCAGGATGGGGGTTTAAGTGCCCAGTAAGGAAGGGGTTAAACAACTAATTTGGTTAATGTATGTAGTATATATACAAAAATTGCCTGTAATAATCTATGTTCAATGCAGTGTGAGATAAGCACTTTACTGTATATTTTCCATTCTAAAAAAAAACTGCAGATACAAATTCCCCTGAAAAAGAACATATTGAGAACAAGAATATGATGGGCATTGTCCACTTTGCAAATCAATTACTCTCTTTTAGTGGATTCCATCTAGTTTTAGTTTAAGTGCAAGATGGAGACCCTGAAAATATGTGCCTATAGCCTGGTCACCAGCAAAGCCGGATAATTACACCTCATTTTAGTCATACTTTCCAGCATATACTCATATAACTCCAAACGAACACATCCAAGGCCCCAACATTTCCATATAAGCTTTACATTTTCCTTTCAATTTTCCAAACACAATCCATGCCTGTGGAATGATGGACATATGTCGGCCTGATATTTTCCAGTCTTTTATGACTCTGTCTACTCTCTGTCAAGTAACAGGCGTCAATGATGTCATAACTCCAGTTAAGGGTCATGTATAGAATGATGTCATACTTTGTGATGCTGCATTAACAGATATGTGAATAACTGGCCCCTGAGACAGGTGAGATCATCTTATTTCACTAATTACAAGGGGTGAATAGAGTGCAACTATAATAAGGCCCATGGAGTTATGGGGGCCAGCATAGCTGTCACTCGCATTTTCTCCCTGAGGTTTAATTGCAGTATTGTGTATGGAATAAAGCAACAGGGGCCACATCAGAACATTTTCCAAATATTAAAAAAAAAATCTTTTTTTTTTATATGAGTGAATGAATAAAATTTAAATAAATGATAAACGTGAAATGACCTCTCATCAGAAGTCCCCCATCACATCAAAAGCGCCCCCTTCTCATCAGAGCCTCCGCTTCACATGAAATTTCTCCATTCACATCAGAGCCACTTTTCACATAAGAGTCCTTAGTACTCCTGTCCTATCTTTCAGTCCTCACCAGTCTTCACCACAGTGACAGCATGGCACAGGACGGGATGGAGGGGGGACTGGGAACAGGTCCTCTTTTAAATACTAGGCTGACTCTCAATGCCATTGTCTTGGATCAATGCCACATCATTTTTATAGTGTGGTTGGGCTGGTCACCAACATTATCCCAGCGAATGATTCTGTGTGTACTGGCAGGTAAGATCTAGTAGCGGATCCAATGTGGCCCACAGGCCGTATTCTGGAAAATGACCTAAGGCATAACTATAAGTTTGGATTTTAAAAGATAAGTATGGGGTTTAAAAAAAACCTTCATACCCACCTACAGTGCCTTGAAAAAGTATTCATGCCCCTTGAAATTTTCCACATTTTGTCATGTTACAACCAAAAATGTAACTGTATTTATTGGGATTTTATGTGATAGACCAAAACAAAGTGGCATATAATTGTGAAGTGCAAGGAAAATGATAAATGGTTTTCATTTTTTTTACAAATAAATATGTGAAAAGTGTGGCGTGCATTTGTATTCAGCCCCCTTCACTCTGATACACCTAACTAAAATCTAACGGAACCAATTGCCTTCAGAAGTCACCTAATTAGTAAATAGAGTCCACCTGTGTGTAATTTAATCTCAGTATAAATACAGCTGTTCTGTTAAGTTCCCAGAGGTTTGTTTGAGAACCTTAGTGAACAAACAACATCATGAAGGCCAAGAAACACAACAGACAGGTCAGGGCTAAGGTTGTGGAGAAGTTTAAAGCAGGGTTAGGTTATAAAAAAATATCCCAAGCTTTGAACACCTCATGGAGCACTGTTCAATCCATCATCTGAAAATGGAAAGAGTATGGCACAACTGCAAACCTACGAAGACACGGCCATCCACCTAAACTGACAGGCCGGGCAAGGAGAGCATTAATCAGAGAAGCAGCCAAGAGGCCCATGGTAACTCTGGAGGAGCTGCAGAGATCCACATCTCAGGTGGGAGAATCTGTCCACAGGACAACTATTCGTTGTGCACTCCACAAATCTGCCCTTTATGGAAGAGTGGCAAGAAGAAAACCATTGTTGAAAGAAAGCCAAAGTCTCTTTTGCAGTTTGCAAGAAGCCATGTGGGGGACACAGCAATCATGTGGAAGAAGGTGCTCTGGTCAGATGAGACCAAAATTGAACTTTCTGGCCTAAAAGCAAAACGCTATGTGTGGCAGAAATCTAACACTGCACATCACCCTGAACACACCACCCCCACCGTGAAACATGGTGGTGGCAGCATCATGTTGTGAGGATGCTTTTCTTCAGCAGGGACAGGGAAGCTGGTCAGAATTGATGGGAAGATGGATGGAGCCAAATACAGGGCAATCTTAGAAGAAAACCTGTTAGAATCTGCAAAAGACCTGAGACTGGGGCAGAGGTTCACCTTCCAGTAGGACAACGACCCTAAACATACAGCCAGAGCTACAATGGAATGGTTTAGATCAAAGCATATTCATGTGTTAGAATGGCCCAGTCAAAGTCCAGATCTAAATCTAATTGAGAATCTGCGGCAAGACTTGAAAATTGCTGTTCACAGACGCTCTCCATCCAATCTGACAGAGCTTGAGCTATTTTGCAAAGACGAATGGGTAAAAATGTCCTCTCTAGATGTGCAAAGCTGGAGACATACCCAAAAATACTTGCAGCTGTAATTGCAGTGAAAGGGGGTTCTACAAAGTATTGACTCAGGGGGGCGCCATACAAATGCACGCCACAATTTTCACATATTTGTAGCGCTACCCCCGTAGGAGCCGCTTAGTATGTTCTGTCCGTCACTCTGCCTCTCAACCCCAATAACGACCTCAATCCCCTCTGGCACACCTGGACCCACTCTTTGGGGTAATTCCCCTTTAAATATGACACAGCAGGAGGAACACTCAAATTTGAGTAAATCAATGATATTTACTTATCAGACGTGGCGTTGAGTTCTTATGGAGGAACTCACGCTTAAAAAAAAAAAAAAAACAACAGTGAACAGTTTAATAAACAATGCAAATTTTGAAATATCACATCTAGTCAATAATGCAATTATATACAGTATCTCACAAGAGTACACCCCTCACATTTTTATAAATATTTTATTCTATCTTTTCATGTGACAACACTATTTACAAAAATGTGAGGGGTGTACTCACTTTTGTGAGATATTGTGTTTATGAGTATCATAATGCATTGCTATGGGCAAATTAGTAATTAGACACAGTATCAAAGTGAAGCCGCCATCCTTAACATTGCATGATAATTTGCCTTAAGTTACCATTTAAAGTGTATGTAAATCCAAAACGTTTTTTTTTTCTCCATAGTGTAGGGAAGGATTTATTACTTTCGGTGCCCTCACAAGGTAGATAACGACTCGCAATTTGTCCTCGTGCCCATTGTCAACGAAACTGAAAATTATGGGAGTTTTCAACAGAAAAGAGTGAGGGGACATTGACTAAGAAGATTTTTCTCATTTTCTGTTATATTTCTATAAATCTTCTTAACTTGACAAAGACAGCAGAAAAACTAACAGGTTTTATCACTTCCCTACTACAGGTAAAACATTTTGCTATAAATGCACTTTAAGGAATCAGTTCATCCAAAAGTGATATGTCCTGGTTATATAGAGTATATAGAGTCAGGTTGGATAACTCTCCCTCTGGACTCTTATGTCCTGAAGACACTTGACCTTCACCATCAAGAAGTCCCCTTCATATATAGGGTTGCCACCTGTATAGGTATGCAATATGTGCCCAGGTTTCTGTTCACCTAAAACCCGGACATAACATCCCTTAAGTTTGGTCAGGTAAATCTGTCCCAGTGCAGTGAGGGAACCCAGTGGGGTATCCTCAGGAATTCCTGTTGCTTGCTCTTACTGTTCTGTGTGCTCTCTGCTCGGCTTTCTCCCCTCCGGCACCTGCCATGTCCCCATTCGACTGAATGATCTAATTTGCAATCATTGGTTGCTAGGACCGCCGTTGTCCTAGTAACTGATGCAGCATGGGATTTTCTGCTCCACATTCCAGCTCCACCCCCAACTCCATCCAGCTCCCAGTTTCCCACACTCTCACTTGCAGTTGCAGCGGCTGCAGAGCCCCTCTCGCTGGTAAGGCATTAGACATTCTTATAGAAGAGGGCAGGGGGTGCTGTTATAAAGGGGTGGTCTCTTTCTAATGGAAATCTCTAAAGAAGGGGGGGCATTGATATAAGGACATTGCGAGCTAATGGTAGTTACTGACTGTTCATCTAATGCTGACCAACCATTAGATCAGTAGTCAGCACCTCCCTTTAGAGACCCTTATTATATCAGAGTAACCTTATATTAGCACCCCCACCTTACAGACTCCCATTAGATCAGAGTCCCTTTATATTAGCACCTCCCTTAGAGACCCCCCCTTATAACAGCGACCCCCCCTTAGAGACCAACAGTTTGTTTCTAAGGGGGGGCTCGCTGATATAAGGGGACTCTAAACTAAAAAATTGCTGTGCACCACTAAAGTGTTCAGGTTTGGCTTGAAGAAAAGTTGGTAACCTTATTCATAGTTCACTATTACCTTGGAGGCTTAGCTGCCCTGCAACCAAATAGCCTAGGTGTTGTATTCACTATAATTTAAAAATGAGTTAGAATACAACAGGGAGAGTTGCATCTTCTTATAATTGCCTTGGCAGCCGTATGGACCTGAGGGCTCAAGCATTGATAATATACTCTGGCAACAAAGAGATAGGTAGTTCAGGAATTACCAACCTGTATGGTCCTTGCTCTAACACAACTTGCCATACAAGCTGAAGCCACAATCTCTTCCAGAGGTTCACAAGGAGGCTTCCTGGTTCTGGCTGATAATCCTCAAATCACTCCTGAGCCCCTAAATTTTATGCAGAGGGCCCCGATTAAGGGCTTGCTCACACCTTATGCATTAAGTTCTGTTGGCCAACACATGAACAAGGCAAAAACCAGGGATGCACCAATACCAGTTTTTTTTTAATCACTTCAGTACAGGACGTTTATACCCCCTTCCTGCCCAGACCAATTTTCAGCTTTCAGCGCTCTCACACTTTGAATCTCAATTACTCTCTCATGCTACACTGTACCCAAACAAAATTTGTATCTTTTTTTTTCTCACAAATAGAGCTTTCTTTTGGTGGTATTTAATCGCCACTGAGTTTTTTATTTTTTGCAATATAAGCAAAAAAAGAGCAAAAATTTTGAAAAAAAAACACTTTTTTTTTAGTTTCTATTTAACAATTTTGCAAAAAAGTAATTTTTCTTCATAAATTTGGGCCAAAATTTACACTGCTACCTATCTTTGGTAAAAATAACCCAAATTAGTGTATATTATTTAGTCTCTGTGAAAGTTATAGAGTCTACAAGCTAGGGTGCAAATCATTGAAAATTAATCACACCTGATGTGCTGACGGCCTATCTAATTTTGTGAGACACTAAAGCCTCGTACACACAGGACGACAATCGTACGTACAATCATTTCAAATCGTATGTTGGCTGTTGTATCTAGCATACTGACTGCACTACATGATCGTACGACCAAAGAAAGAACGTTCAGGTGCATGTAATTAGCGTCCGGCTGTTCCTGACTTCTGAGCATGCGTGTTTTGCACAATACAACTTGTTGTACCAACTTCTCTGTACACACGATACAACGGTCGTATGACCGCTTGTTGGTATGACCAAGTTTTCTAGTTTGCTCATACAACTCCCATTGTACGACCGTCGTATGTCGGCTGTTCTAATCGCATGTACGAACGATCGATTTTGCATACAACGGTCGTTCATACAACCTGTTGTATACGATCGTCGTCCCGTGTGTACGAGGCCCAACAAGCCAGTAAAGTACAAATACCCCCCAAATGACCCCTTTTTGGAAAGCAGAAATCCCAAGGTATTTAGTAAGAGGCATGGTGAATTTTTTGAAGTTGTCATTTTTTTCCCACAATTCTTTGCAAAATGAAGAATTTTTTTTTTTACACAAAATTGTCATAACAAGAAGTTATTTCTCACACACCGCATATGCATATTTGCAATAACACCCCAAAATACATTCTGCTACTCCTCCTGAGTATGGCGATACCACATGTGTGAGACTTTTACACAGCCTGGCCACATACCGAAGCTTAACATTGAAGTAGCACCTTTTGGCGATCTATGGACATAAATTACACATCTCATTTCTCAACCACCTATTACAATTTTGAAGGCCCTGGAGCACCAGGACAATGGAATTACCCACAAAATGACCCCATTTTGGAAAGCTAACACCCCAACGTATAATCAATGAGGCATAATGAGTCTTTTGAACGGTTCATTTTTTTCCAGAAGTTTTTGGAAAATGTGGAAAAAAATGAAAACGCATTTTTTTACACAAAGTTGTCCATTTATAAGACATTTCCAACACATAGCATGTACATAGCAAAAATGGCACTCCAAAATACATTCTGCTACTCCTCTTGAGTATGGCAATACCACATATGTGAGACTTTTACATAGTCTGGCCACATACACAGGCTTAAAATTGAAGTGGTGGTACCTTTAAGCATTCTACGAGCATAAATTACACATCTCATTTCTCAACCACCTATTACACTTTTGAAGGCCCTGAAGCACCAGGACAATAGAATTGCCCACAAAATGACCCAATTTTGGAAAGCTAACACCCCAATGTATAATCTATGAGGCATAATGAGTATTTTGAACATGTCATTTGTTTTCAGAAGTTTTTGGAAAATGTGGAAAAAAAATTAAAACGCATTTTTTTTACACAAAGTTGTCCATTTATATGATATTTCCAACACATAGCATGTCCATAACAAAAATGACACCCCAAAATACATTTTGCTACTCCTCCTGAGTATGGCAATAGCAAATGTGTGAGACATTTACACAGTCTGGGCACATACCGAGGCTTAACATTGAAGTAGCACCTTTAGGCGTTCTACGAGCATAAATTACACATCTCATTTCTCAACCACCTATTACACTTTTGAAGGTCCTGGAGCACCAGGACAATGGAATTGCCCACAAAATGACCCCATTTTGGAAAGCTAACACCCCACTGTATAATCTATGAGGCATAATGAGTCTTTTGAACATGTCATTTTTTTTCAGAAGTTTTTGGAATATGTGGAAAAAAAATGAAAACGCATTTTTTTTTACACAAAGTTGTTCATTTATATGATATTTCCAACACATAGCATGTACATAGCAAAAATGACACCCCAAAATACATTTTGCTACTCCTCCTGAGTATGGCGATACCACATGTGTGAGACCTCCACTTCACAGCCAATACTTCCTTGTTCCTGAGGCTTGCTGATTCCCCCTTTGCAAATGTGTGGTGATTAGACTCTGTGGGAAGCCCTTTCTTTTTTTTCTTGCAGTACTGCAGGCCAAAGTATCCTCCCGATATAGTTGGCGGAAAAGGGACAAACTCGTGTAATAGTTGTCCATGTAAATATGATATCCTTTCTTGAAGTGTGGGTAAGCCAGTTCCCAGACAATCTTCCCACTTATTCCCAGGTACGATGGACAATTAGGGGGCTGGAGATGGGAGTCTTTGGAACTTTCACAAAACTTGTTGAGCTTTACTTCATACCTGGCCCTCTTACTGGGGATATACTGCTTTATACCCAGGCAGCCTGTGAAATGGACCAGGGATTCGTCCATGGAAATATTTTGTACAGGGATATAGAGTTCAGCAAAACTTTTAGAAAATAAATCAATTAGGGGGCGAATTTTAAACAATCTATCAAATTCGGGATGATTTGGGGGGGGGCACTGCGAGTTATTGCTGAAATGCAGGAACCGCATTATCATGTCATAACGGTACCTGGTCATGACAGATGAAAAAACTGGCATATGGTGGACGGGGTGGGTCGACCAATATGCGTGCAGTTCGTTTTTCTTTGTAATCCACATGTTGAAGGTAAGGCCAAAAAATATTTTAAGCTCCTGCATGGTTAGGGGTCTCCATTCAAAAGGACGGGCATAGAAAATGTTGGGGTTTTTCTGAATGTGCTGTTGGGCATAAAGGTTTGTCTGGTCCATGATGCTTTGCAATAGCTCATTAGGAAAAAATAGGTTAAAAAAATCAATTTCGGAAAAACTTTCCGTGTTGGCCTGCACACCTGGCTGTGCTGTAAAAGGGGGGATTGTGGGTGATCCTGTGCTAGAAGGCAGCCACTGTGGGTTTGCCAAGGAATCTGGAAGCTGGGTTTGGGCCCTAATTCTTTGATGTGGAATTCCAGTGCTTGTACTGAGCCTCTCTTCTTCTGGTCTAGCGTCGTTGGCATTTGCCGATTGGCCATTAGGGTCTCTGGTGCTGTTGGTAGCTGCCTCGTCTTCAAACCATCTTCTTTTCCGACTCCGACTACTTCCTCTTCAAATTCAGACGATGACACACTTTCTTCGATGGGCTGGTATTCCAAATCAGAACTGTAATCAGAACTGTCACTGGTCGATGAGATCTCCCTGCTGCTCTCATCGGTCAGGAGTAGCATTTTGTATGCTTCTTCTACAGTGTATAACATTTTGGTGGCTGTATGACAGCTTACACTGTACTGCTCGTCAAGTACTCTGATGGACTGACAGGTACTCTGATGGACTGACAGGTGCTCTGATGTGATGATAGGGTACTCTAATGGACTGGCAGGTACTCTGATGGACTGGTAGGTAGTCTGATGGACTGGCGGGTACTCCGATGGGCTGGCAGGTCCTCTTATGGACTGGCAGGTACTCTGATGGACTGGCGGGTACTCTAATGGACTGGCAGGTACTCTGATGGACTGGCAGGTACTCTGATTGACTGACAGGTACTCTGATTGACTGACAGGTGCTCTGATGTGATGATAGGGTACTCATATGTACTGGCAGGTACTCTGATGGACTGGCAAGTACTCTGATGGACTGACAGGTACTCTGATGGACTGACAGGTGCTCTGATTTGATGATAGGGTACTCAGACGGACTGGCAGGTACTCTGATGGACTGACAGGTACTCTGATGGACTGACAGGTGCTCTGATTTGATGACAGGGTACTCAGATGTACTGGCAGGTACTCTGATGGACTGACAGGTACTCTGATGGACTGACAGGTGCTCTGATTTGATGATAGGGTACTCAGATGGACTGGTAGGTAGTCTGATGGACTGGCGGGTACTCCAATGGGCTGGCAGGTCCTCTTATGGACTGGCAGGTACTCTGATGGACTGGCAGGTACTCTGATGGACTGGCGGGTACTCTAATGGACTGGCAGGTACTCTGATGGACTGGCAGGTACTCTGATTGACTGACAGGTACTCTGATTGACTGACAGGTGCTCTGATGTGATGATAGGGTACTCATATGTACTGGCAGGTACTCTGATGGACTGGCAAGTACTCTGATGGACTGACAGGTACTCTGATGGACTGACAGGTGCTCTGATTTGATGATAGGGTACTCAGACGGACTGGCAGGTACTCTGATGGACTGACAGGTACTCTGATGGACTGACAGGTGCTCTGATTTGATGACAGGGTACTCAGATGTACTGGCAGGTACTCTGATGGACTGACAGGTACTCTGATGGACTGACAGGTGCTCTGATTTGATGATAGGGTACTCAGATGGACTGGTAGGTAGTCTGATGGACTGGCGGGTACTCCAATGGGCTGGCAGGTCCTCTTATGGACTGGCAGGTACTCTGATGGACTGGCAGGTACTCTGATGGACTGGCGGGTACTCTAATGGACTGGCAGGTACTCTGATGGACTGGCAGGTACTCTGATTGACTGACAGGTACTCTGATTGACTGACAGGTGCTCTGATGTGATGATAGGGTACTCAGATGTACTGGCAGGTACTCTGATGGACTGCCAGGTGCTCTGATTTGATGATAGGGTACTCAGATGGACTGGCAGGTACTCTGATGGACTGGCAGTGTTCTGATGGACTGGCAGGTACTCTGATGGACTGGCGGTTACTCTGATGGTATGGCAGGTACTCTGATGGTATGGCAAGTACTCTGATGGACTTGCAGGTACTCTAATGGACTGACAGGTACTCTGATGGACTGGCAGGTACTCTGATGGACTGACAGGTACTCTGATGGACTGACGGGTACTCTGATGGAATGGCAGGTGCTCTGATTTGATGATAGGGTACTCAGATGGACTGGCAGGTACTCTGATGGACTGGCAGGTACTCTGATGGACTGGCGGTTACTCTGATGGACTGACAGGTACTCTGATGGACTGACAGATACTCTGATGGACTGACAGATACTCTGATGGTATGGCAGGTACTCTGATGGTATGTCAAGTACTCTGATGGACTGGCAAGTACTCTGATGGACTGGCAGGTACTCTGATGGACTGACAGGTACTCTGATGGAATGGCAGGTACTCTGATGGACTGACGGGTACTCTGATGGAATAGCAGGTACCCTGATGGACTGACAGGTACTCCTATGGTATGGCGGGTACTCTGATGGAATGGAGGGTACTCTGATGGTATGGCGGGTACTCAGATGGACTGATAGGTACTCTGATGTGATGATAGTGTACTCCGGTGGTATGGCGGGTACCCTGATGGTATAGCGGGTACTCTGATGGTATGACGGGTACTCTGATGGTATGATGGGTACTCTGATGTGATGATAGCATACTCTGATGTGATGATAGGGTACTCTGATGTGATGATAGGGTACTCTGATGGTCTGACAGGTACTCTGATTGACTGACAGGTACTCTTAAGGGGGAGTGGGGCACAATCTGGCACAATAATATTGCTCAAAGAATAGTAACTCACAGTTCTCCTCTTCTCCCCACACTGGATCAGAGTGTGGTGTGAGGAGAAGAGCCAGGTAACAGCGTGTTACCTGTGAACTGTTTACATTTATGACCGGCTGTGATTGGACACAGCCGGTCATGTGGTAAAGAGCCATTTCATTGGCTCATTTACCCTGATCAGGGACGGGGCTGTGTCCAAGGGACAAGCCTCGTCCCCGATCACCGTGCTGTGTGTCCTCGGGGACGCGCACGAGCCTCGGCCATGTATGGCAACAAAGTGGCCAGCTGTGATTGGACACAGACAGTCACGTGGTAAAGAGCCAAATCTATTGGCTCTTTACCACGGTCGGGGGGGGACACACGACCCCCCGGCACACGATCGATCCGAGATCGCCGCTCTGCGGGCCCCTGGGGGCCCGAAGTAGCGGCGAGAAGTGGCCGACGTCATATGGCGTCGGCCTGGATCGATGAGCGGTTCCTGCCGACGTCATTTTAATATGACTCGGTAGGGAACTGGTTAAGACCAAGTACAAGTACTGATGCTTTTTCTCAAGTATTCGCAGATACCAATTACCAATACCTATTCAGGAGTAGCATTTTGTATGCTTCTTCTGCAGTGTATAACCTTTTGGTGGCTGTATGACAGCTTACACTGGACTGCTCGTCAAGTACTCTGATGGACTGACAGGTACTCTGATGGACTGACAGGTGCTCTGATGTGATGATAGGGTACTCAGATGGACTGAAGGGTACTCTGATGGACTGGCAGGTGCCCTGATGTGATGATAGGGTACTCTGATGGACTGGCAGGTACTCTGATGGACTGGTAGGTAGTCTGATGGACTGGCTGGTACTCTGATGGGCTGGCAGGTCCTCTTATGGACCGGCAGGTACTCTGATGGACTGGCAGGTACTCTGATGGACTGGCGGGTACTCTAATGGACTGGCAGGTACTCTGATGGACTGGCAAGTACTCTGATTGACTGACAGGTACTCTGATTGACTGACAGGTGCTCTGATGTGATGATAGGGTACTCAGATGTACTGGCAGGTACTCTGATGGACTGACAGGTACTCTGATGGACTGACAGGTGCTCTGATTTGATGATAGGGTACTCAGATGGACTGGCAGGTACTCTGATGGACTGGCAGTGTTCTGATGGACTGGCAGGTACTATGATGGACTGGCGGTTACTCTGATGGTATGGCAGGTACTCTGATGGTATGGCAAGTACCCTGATGGACTTGCAGGTACTCTAATGGACTGACAGGTACTCTGATGGACTGGCAGGTACTCTGATGGACTGACAGGTACTCTGATGGACTGGCAGTGTTCTGATGGACTGGCAGGTACTCTGATGGACTGGCGGTTACTCTGATGGTATGGCAGGTACTCTGATGGTATGGCAAGTACTCTGATGGACTTGCAGGTACTCTAATGGACTGACAGGTACTCTGATGGACTGGCAGGTACTCTGATGGACTAACAGGTACTCTGATGGACTGACGGGTACTCTGATGGAATGGCAGGTGCTCTGATTTGATGATAGGGTACTCAGATGGACTGGCAGGTACTCTGATGGACTGGCAGGTACTCTGATGGACTGGCGGTTACTCTGATGGACTGACAGGTACTCTGATGGAATGGCAGGTACTCTGATGGACTGACGGGTACTCTGATGGAATAGCAGGTACCCTGATGGACTGACAGGTACTCCTATGGTATGGCGGGTACTCTGATGGAATGGAGGGTACTCTGATGGTATGGCGGGTACTCAGATGGACTGATAGGTACTCTGATGTGATGATAGTGTACTCCGGTGGTATGGCGGGTACTCTGATGGTATAGCGGGTACTCTGATGGTATGACGGGTACTCTGATGGTATAATGGGTACTCTGATGTGATGATAGCGTACTCTGATATGATCATAGGGTACTCTGATGTGATGATAGGGTACTCTGATGGTCTGACAGGTACTCTGATTGACTGACAGGTACTCTTTAGGGGGAGTGGGGCACAATCTGGCACAATAATATTGCTCAAAGAATGGTAACTCACAGTTCTCCTCTTCTCCTCACACTGGATCGGAGTGTGGTGTGAGGAGAAGAGCCAGGTAACAGCGTGTTACCTGTGAACTGTTTACATTTATGACCGGCTGTGATTGGACACAGCCGGTCATGTGGTAAAGAGCTATTTCATTGGCTCATTTACCCTGATCGGGGACGGGGCTGTGTCCAAGGGACAAGCCTCGTCCCCGATCACTGCGCTGTGTGTCCTCTGGGACGCACACGAGCCTCGGCCATGTATGGCAACAAAGTGGCCGGCTGTGATTGGACACAGCCAGTCACGTGGTAAAGAGCCTAATCTATTGGCTCTTTACCACGGTCGGGGGGGGACACGACCCCCAGGCACATGATTGATCCGAGATCGCCGGGGGCCCGCAGTAACGGCGAGAAGTGGCCGACGTCATATGGCGTCGGCCCGGATCGATGAGCGGTTCCTGCCGACGTCATTTTAATATGACTCGGTAGGGAACTGGTTAAGACCAAGTACAAGTACTGATGGTTTTTCTCAAGTATTCGCCGATACCAATTACCAATACCTATTTTTGTGTCATGTCCCTTGGATGCAATTATTTTTTACCCATTACATCCATGTCAAGTGCCTCTGCTCTGGTGGTGTAGCCTGCAGTTCAGATGTCACGTTTCACACTTCCATGCCCTTGTGTGATGTCCTCCTGCGTCTCTCTCCATAAAGGCGGCGGTCGGAGCAAATGCTTAGTATCAGCACCGATATCGGTATCAGTGTAACGATAGCAAAAACCCTTGTTTTGTATTGTGACAATTGTGAAAATTCACACTAATGCACTGTTCGCTTTAACAAAAGGTGACAGGCAGCATTTTATTGCATCACAGCACACTGTGATGTGCTTCAGCACACGTTAGGATAAAAGTAGGCAATGTGGTTGATTCACTTAAAATGGTTGTAAACCTCAGATATAAAATATAAACAAAGCATATCCCTCTATAGTGTGTACTTGTCTCATTTAAGAGTATTAAGTATCATTCCTGTCTGCTGCTTTGTTTCTCTGCTATCAGCATGAGTCACTTCTGACAAGTTCTGGCACCAAAAGAAAAAAGGTGACAGAGGAGGGACCTCCAGCTGATTGACAGCCTCAGCCCTGTTCCTGTATGAAGGGGGTGTGTCCCTTCCCTCCAATCAGCTGCCAAAGCCCTCTTCACTGAGCTTTGCAGTGTGTAACTTCAGCTCTCCGCCCCCTGTTTTCTGAAAGTTCACACAACTTTTATAAATGATGGACTTTGAAAAGCTGTAGAGAAGAAAATACAGTAGATAAACAGGTACAGCTTAAATAGGAGGATTTGTTTCATCTCTGAGTATCACCGGAGGCCAGTCACTTCCCTGGGTATGTGTAAGTGTTTACAACCACTTTTAGTCAAATAGGCTGTTGACATTGCATGGGAAAAATTCGCTTTGCAAAGTGAATAGTGTAAGTGGCTTTTGTAAATTAACTCCACCCACAAAAACAAGTCAAAGCACACAAAAAATGCACTACAGTGCACATCACCAGCCCATGCCAACACATATGGCTCCCAGAACTCTCATGCTGAAGTGAAGGGATGCCTCTTGGATCTGAAGGTCTGCAAGTGGCACCATAGTGAGGTATTTTTTCCTGAGAAAGGAAAATTCTGGCTTGGGCAGCGTTCAAAATGAACCCCAAGTACCCAAGACGGTGCGGGGGCTGGAGACCAGCAGTTGATTATTCAGCTGACATTTTGAGGGAGCTGAATTGTCTTCTGGATGTTGATGGACAAGGTTGTGGCTGTAGAGTACTTCAGCAGAAGATCATCCAGGCACTCTGTTGAAGAGTTATGCCTAAGGTTGCCACCTCATCCCTTTAAACCCAAACACATATTAATTACACAGGTTCTGAGGGTGATTAAAGTGGTAATTAAACTCACTTGGGGCCTCAGGGTCGGTTCACACTGGGGGGATCCGACTTCAGGCGCGACTTTGCTAGGCGATTTGAACGCGACTGCAATGTGACTTCAGCTGACTTACAATGCGACTTAAACTGGTCCCCAAAAATAGGCAAAAGTGCCAGTGTCCGATTTGTCTGCTGCAAATATCACAGTCCCGCCTGTAATTCGCTGATCGCCACCATTACTAGTAAAAAAAATAAAAAAAATAAATGAAAATATACCATAGTTTGTAGACGCTGTAACTTTTGTGCAAACCTATAAGTTTACGCTTATTGGGGTTTGTTTTTAACAAAAACAAAATACATATTGGCATAAACTGATGAAGAAATTTGATTTTTTCTTTATTATTATTGGATATGTCTTATAGCAGAAAGTAAAAAATATTGTTTTTTTCCATAATTGTCAGTCTTTTTTTGTTTAGAGCGCAAAAAATAAAAACCACAGAGGTGATCAAATACCACCAATAGAAAGTTATATTTGTGGGAAAGAAAGGACATTTATTTTGGGGTACAGCCTCGCACAACCGCACAATTGTCAGTTAAAGTAAGGCAGTGCTGTATCGCAAAAAATGGCCTGGTCATTAAGGGGGAAATCCTTCTGGGGCTGAAGTGGTTAAGCTGGCCATATACTATACAATCTGATTGGGCGATTTTTGGACAATTTCCTTAAATTTTACAGAAACTAATATAATATAAACGCAAACATAAACAATCAAATCGCTTAGTATCCAATGAGCCAGGCCCTTGTCCTACATAGTTGATGATAGATTGTACAATTACATTGTATAGTGTATGGTCAGCCTTAGCGGCACACAAAAAGATTTTTCAGTTGGGCTACAGCAGATGTTGGAGAGATCCTACCACTGGTGAGATATTACAGGCCAGCAAGTAATGCAATTTGCAAACATCCTCATGCAACTGTAAAATGGCTGGCTGGCCTTTAATAAATGCACATCACTTGATATTATGTTTGGTGCCGATCATTGGCCATTTAGCATCTGGCTGTGTATGTGTAATAAATGTATAAGATGACTGCTTTCTGCTAATTCGACAAACTCACTAAACTGACTATTACTGATGGGGAAACATCCCTGCCAGTCCATCTGTTCTTGGCTGATAAAAGTGGTGGCAAAGCTCCAAAGCATGTGCTCTAGTTTATATATTGGAGGCGTCAGTCTAATCCAAACGATAATTTCTTGCAGTATTTAATTAGTCCAGTCCCTAAAAACCTGATATTTCAAGTACAGGTGGACTCTGCAGGGCTCTCTCACTCCCTGATTTCTTACATTTTAATAAGAGCTCCTTGGTATAATATCCCAACTTGGATGCTTATTTGTGGGGGGGATTGCACTGCAGTGCATTCAAGATTGGATATATACAGTATATGCCAGTTTTTTCAACCTTGTTAAGGCGGAGGAACCAGGGCCAGTATTTGCTTATTTCAAGCCCTAGGCAAGACCAATACCCCCCCGGTGGGGGGGGGGGGGGCAGAGGGGTTGCGGGGTGTTGTTAGTCTTTCCTAGGGCTGTTTGGGTGACTACAACAGGATCAGAGAGCGGACTCACCGGGGCAGCAGCTACGTCAAGAGACACGGTGCCTGCTTCCTCCTGTCAGGTCACCTGGGGTCAGCTGACAGGTAGGCACTGCTGGGGTCAGGTGACAGGTACACACTGCTGGGGTCAGGTGACAGGTACATACTGCTGGGGTCAGGTGACAGGTACGCACTGCTGGGGTCAGGTGACAGGTACACACTGCTGGGGTCAGGTGACAGGTACGCACTGCTGGGGTCAGGTGACAGGTACACACTGCTGGGGTCAGGTGACAGGTACGCACTGCTGGGGTCAGGTGACAGGTACGCACTGCTGGGGTCAGGTGACAGGTACGCACTGCTGGGGTCAGGTGACAGGTACGCACTGCTGGGGTGCGAATCAATTGGCATTTTTTCCTTATCCATGTGTTTAGATGAATCTCCAACTATGTGCTTGTATTTTATATTCAAAAGTGCTAAGTAAATTCCACCACCATTCACTCTGTGTGCTCACCTGGAGATGTTGGACTATACACTGTATATAAATAAGTCATAATGTGCATTCCCCTTTAAGGGGCATCAAACACCTCCTTAGGATATCTCCAGATTTACCACCAGAATTACCCTCTTTGTGAATCCACCAAGGGGTTGTACCTTTTTTTTTTCAAATGATGATAACCTTAACAAGGGTGGTTATGCTATCTCCCTCCATCCATGGTGGACATCTCTCATCACAACTGTATAGTGTTCAATACATTCAAAAAGTAGACAATAGACTCTTACCTAGAGCTCACACACCCAGCACCAGCCAGCTCTTGTATTGCCTTCCTTTGAGAACCAAATGCAAGAGCTGGAAACCCTAGGTTCTCATGGAACCCTGGTTAAGAATTTGTGATCCAATCCCCTGCGCTGCCGCCCTATGAGTGTATGGATTCCCTCCAGTGAAAGAACTGAACACGGCTGCTGCAGTACTAATACTATACACAATAGTACTGAATAAAATTACTGATATAATGAGGTACTGCGCAGTTCCTATGTGGAGGAAACGTCTCTGTTGCACAAAATATACATACAACCTGTGATATAGGTCAATTTAAAGTGCATAAAAGTGACTAAGTGCCTGTGGGTTGTGCCATAAATTATAAAAATATATATAGAAACACATCCAAGTAGAACAATACCATAAATAAAGTGACTTCGTGCAATAATTAGAATGGAAAGTCCATAAATAGCTGAAACAGTTCTTCAATTGAATAAAATCCCATGTGATATCACAAATTGTTTCCGTGTTAAAATGAGTGCTCAGAAAAAATGAAGATTAAATAAAGTGCTTGAAATTGTGCAAATGTCCATAAGAGTCGATCTGGTAGAGATCTTCAAGCACCACCAGGGGGACTCTTGTGACGGTGCTCTCCTATATGTGCTCACAGAACTCTCACCTCAAGGGCGCAGTATGTGCGCCTTTAACTAGATAACCACTAGCTGTGCTGTATGATCCTCCCACCTAGGGGCGCTCTTCCCTCAATTCCTTCCTCTCGGGTTCCTCACAGGATCCTCTCAGTCTCTCTAGTGGATAACTACTGGCGGAACTCCCCCTCAGGGATAGAGAAGACAGGCTCCCATAGTGTAATAGAGTAATGCCAAAACCATTTACTGAAATATAAAATTGGCTGCTTACATTGATAAAAAAACACCACGCATATAAAAGTTTAAAAACGGCACCGCCGTCTCTCACTGTGCTTCCGGCTCGGGCTGTATCCGGTCCTACACGTTACGTCAGGTCACGTGACTTCCTCAGGCCCTGATCCTGTGAGGAACCCGAGAGGAAGGAATTGAGGGAAGAGCGCCCCCTAGGTGGGAGGATCATACAGCACAGCTAGTGGTTATCTAGCTAAAGGCGCACATACTGGTTAAGAATTGCTACTTTAGGATGACCATACTGGGTCATACAGAACTCCGAAGATTCTTTCATAAGCAAAATGTTCCAAAGAAGTCCCCACAGACAGAGTTGGTATATAGCAGCCTTTCTCAACCAGGGTTTGATAGAACACCCTAGGGTTCCTCCAGAGGTTGCTAGAGCTGCAACCCCTAGAAACTAATATAATATAAACGCAAACATAAACAGTCAAATCGCTTAGTATCCAATGAGCCAGGCCCTTGTCCTACATAGTTGATGATAGATTGTACAATTACACTGTATGTGTATGGTCAGCCTTAGCGGCACACAAAAAGATTTTTCAGTTGGGCTACAGCATCAATTGATGGTACATTATGGACATTCATTAAATAGTATTAAACACTGATGGAAATTTAAACAGGGATTCTTAATAGAAGAAGTTTTGGTTGTTTTAAGTTAATACTATATGGGGTATGTAGATATAACTATATATATATATATATATATATATATATAAATATATTAGTACATGGAAGCGGAGGATTAATGCATAGTTTTGTGGTCGGAAGTAATTTTCTACCCGCACAGGGACCTCTACAAAAGGTTAGGTAGGGTTACAACCACTCTTACATAAGGTCCCACATCCAAGTTAACAGGCTAAATAACTTGCTTTCACCCTCTACACCATCTACTGTATCTGCCAAGGCAGATCAGCTTCACTGGTGATCAGGTGTAACCTCCCCTCCAGGGGCTCTAGGGGGTCCGACTGCAGACATAGGCAGTCTACATCCCCCCCCCGCTGTGGAGGACTATGAGAGCCATCTGGACTACACCCTTTCGTGTTTTTTGGGGCACCCTCTATGTATATCCATGGCTCTGTAAAGCGGGATTACACTGTTGACCAGCTCCTTCCATTTGACCACTGTAGGGGCGGCTCTATGCTTCCAGTGTAGCACTATCAGCTTTCTAGCGTAGAATAGCAGAAGGCCCATCAAGGTCCTCTCCGCTACCTTAGGCGCCAGGTCCTCCACCAGTCCCAACAGGCACAATTTTGGAGAGGGGACTATCATAGTACCCAGCAGATCATTTATAGTAGCAACTATATGTGACCAAAAGCTACTTAATCACTTCACCCCCGGAAGGATTTCCCACTGTAGGACAAGAGCACTTTTTACGATTCGGCACTGCGCTGCTTTAACTGACAATTGCACCGTCGTGCGACGTTGTACCCAAACGGAATTTGCGTACTTTATTTCACACAAATAGAGCTTTCTTTTGGTGGTATTTGGTCACCTCTGTGTCATTTCTGATCGCCGATATAAACAAAAAAAGAGTGACGATTTTGAAAAAAAAACCAATATTTCTTACTTTTTGCTAAAATACAAATCAAAAAAAAATATAAAAAAAAACAAATTTATTCATCGGTTTTGGCTGATTTATATTCTTCCTCATATTTTTGGTAAAAAAAATCGCAAATTGCATTTTTTGATTGGTTTGCGCAAAAGTTGCCACGTTTACAAACCATGAGAATTAATTTCTGGCATTTTTACATTTTTGAGATAAGGTGTTGCAGGTTGGGATTTTTCCAAAGAGGGGTATTCGGTGGCACCGCTAGTCTAGGGTATTTTTTAAAGCAAGGCCCTCTCTCCAGACCCTCAGGGTAGTATGCATAGTAGGGGTAATAGTGTAGAGGGCCCTCGGGCCTCTAAACACTAACTTGGACAGGGCTTCTACTGAACTCAAAACAGCAGCCTCTGTAACCATCGCTGGATTCATGGGCGTCCGCAGGTAGGGGCAAGGGGGGGCAATTGCCCCCCCCTGGAATCAGGCATCAGATCAGGTGTTCCCCACTAGGTCCTTATCCTCTTGAGCCATGTATGCAGTTTCTGACCGTTTCCTGTACCATGTCCGCAGTCTCTGACTGTCTCCTGTGCTATGTCTGCAGTCTCTGACTGTCTCCTGTGCTATGTATGCAGTCTCTGACTGTCTCCTGTGCTATGTATGCAGTCTCTGACTGTCTCCTTTCCATGTCCGCAGTCTCTGACCGTATCCTGTACTATGTCCGCAGTCTCTGACTGTCGCCTGTACCATGTCTGCAGTTTCTGACCGTCTCCTGTATCATGTCCGCAGTCTCTGACTGTCTTTTGTACCATGTCTGCAGTTTCTGACCGTCTCCTGTATCATGTCCGGAGTCTCTGACTGTCTCCTGTATCATGTCTGCAGTCTCTGACCGTCTCCTGTACCATGTCTGCAGTTTCTGACCGTCTCCTGTATAATGCAGCAGTCTCTGACTGTCTCCTGTACCATGTCTGCAGTTTCTGACCGTCTCCTGTATCATGTCCGCAGTCTCTGACCTTCTCCTGTACCATGTCTGCAGTTTCTGTCCGTCTCCTGTATCATGTCCGGAGTCTCTGACTGTCTCCTGTATCACGTCTGCAGTCTCTGACCATCTCCTGGATCATGTCTGCAGTCTCTGACCATCTCCTGTATCACGTCTGCAGTCTCTGACCATCTCCTGGATCATGTCTGCAGTCTCTGACCATCTCCTGTACTACGTCCGCAGTCTCTGACCGTGATAATGTAATTATGACATTGTCAAAAAGGGGCAGAGCATGGATGACCTTGAAATTATGCCCCCCCCCCTGGAAAAAGTTCTGCGGACGCCCATGGCTGGATTCGATCTATCGGGGACCAGCCACCACACCGCCGTCACCAACTGCGCCACCAGGAAGTATTTGTAGCAATCTGGAAATGCTAGGCTGCCCTGAGAGCAAGGTCTCTTTAGGGTGGACAATTTAAACCGCTGAGGGTGGGGGCCCCATAAAAAAGACGAGAATAGTTTGTTGGGAAAAAAAGAACTTAGGGATCCATTGAGGCGATTTCCTGAACAAGTACATAAATCTAGGCAAGAGTTTCATCTTGATCAGGTTCACCTGACCCAACAGGGACAAAGGTAGGTGTTCCCATGCCTTCAATGCAACCCTGGTCCTATCCATCGCCGGCGACAGGTTCAGCGCCGCAAAGTCCCCCACATTCCTCGTTATGCGTACCCCTAAATAGGTAATTTCCTCCACCCACTGCAGCTGTACATCAGGTGGGGCCTCCCTTCTAGCCGCCTCGTCGATAGTGAGCAGCTGCGACTTGGTCCAGTTGACCTTAAGGCCAATTATCCCCACAAAGACATTGAGAACCTGCAGGGCGCCACCCAGCGATGGTCCAGCGTCATTAAGGAAAATAAGGAGGTCGTCCGCGTACAGAGCCACCCTCTCCTCCAGCCAAGCCAGTGTCAAACCCTTAATGTATAGCGTCTTGGCCACTGGCTCCATGGCTACAGCATAAACGCCGCTTTCCCCTGCCCAGGCGAAATATGGGTGACAAACTACCCCCCAGGTGGATGGCCACCGTCGACAAAGAGTACATTACCTTCAGCCAGTCTATAAACTGCATAGGGAACCCCATTCTGCGTAAAATCTCCCATAAGAATGGCCATTCGATCGAGTCGAATGCCCTCTTGATATCCAGAGAGGCCACTACTCTAGTACCTACGTTCTCGTGGGTCGCATGGATGTTGGTGAACAACCGGTGGAGGTTGATATCCTTAGAATTGTGGGCCATAAACCCCATTTGGTCCACCTCAATTACTGACGAGAGCAAAGGTCCCAATCTGGCCGTAAGAAGTTTAGTTAAAATTAAGTCAGCATTGAGGAGTGCAATCGGTCTCTACGAGGAGCAAAGTTTAGGGTCCTTTCCAGATTTAGGAAGCAGAATAATGTGGGCTCGCATCATGGACTAGGGAAGGGAGCCCTGGGTCAGACAGTGGCTGTACAGGGCAGCCAGTCCGGGCACCAGCAGATCCGCATTTTGGCTGTAGAAATCCACCGGGATCCCATCTGGGCCCGGAGCTTTACCAGTAGGCAGTGAAAGGATCGCGGCCAGAACCTCTTCCGCTGTGATAGGTGCAACTAGACTGTCCCTTTCCTCATCCGAAAGCCACCCCAGAGCCAATGGGTCCAGGAGCGTCTCCAGTCGCCCCTGGCCCAGACCCCTCGGAGTAGCAGTGGAATACAGGGAGCTGTAAAAGCCCCGGAACTCCTCCAATATACCCTCCGGGGAGGATATAGCTGCGCCCGAGGGGGAGGTGATCTCATTTATTAATCCCAGAACATCAATGGCACAGAGTGGGGAACCTTTGGCAGAAGGCCCCTGGTGAGCAGTAGTGGAACCATATTCAGTGTACATAAGACAAGACAGAGAAACACACAAATACACATAAGTAACAAAACTAACCCCAAACTTTTAAGGCACGTAGTGCCTTCCCTACTGTCCACCTGTCCTCCCCAGAACATCATGAGGAGGGCCCTAGTACAGCCTTTTACCCTGGAACCTAGAACAACAGGAGATGAACACTTAAGCCAGGGCGACCTAGAGTCGACCCCGGACTAGGGGGAACGTGAGCAACGGCCTACTAAGTGTGTCACCAGTCTTTGCATCAAGACCTCCTAAAAGAGATAGGATACATGGTCCTTGCATAATAATAGTCATAACAATAATAATAATCACCCGGTGGCCGCAGAGGGACCAACGGGGGCACCAGGCTTAAACAAGTTGCAAACCAAAAGTTAACCCGCCATAGACATAAGCAGTGCAATGCCATGATTATGGGCCAAGGCAATGTTGGCATACAGTACAGATCAGTGCAGTAGGGAGTAGAATAAACAAGTGCACCGTCCCTTGGGGGCAGAAACCAATGCTGCAACAGTGCGTGATGTGCGGATAGTACCTAGTTCCACCCCAAGGTAGGGAGCAGCTGTCCAGTAGGTCTCCCCTGAAATGTGGGCACATGAGCTTATGCTAGATTGGAAGTGTCCGGTCCCCATGGCTGTGTGTATCCCAGACCTGGAGCCAACTCTCCCAACTACAAGTGATCAGCCCACTGGGTAGACAACAAAACGTGTGGGTGCAGCCAGAGACAAATGCACACATACTCACAGAGTTTGCTGTAAGGGAGTAGGAGAAGGATCCCCACATGTCCGCAGGTCGGGAACCCAAATGCTCATGCACTCGTTGTGTGAATTAAATCCACAGACTGGGCAGGTTAGAAACATCAGAGAAAAATGGTCGTACCCACAGGGGGCCAGGGTAGGGGGATGGCGGTGAGCCCACCGCCGCTACCCAGGCACAAAGGGACAGTCAGGGCGTCACCCCCTGGGCAAGGACTCCAGCCAGAGGGAAGCTTCAGCGGGGGAGGTATAAAACGTCACAATTTCTCCGTCCTGTATATGGAGCCATGCCGGTAACAGCATACTGTACTTGATTTTCCTGTTGCGTAGGTCTTGTCGCACTTGATTGAATGTGCGTCGCAGCTTAATCTGGAAAGATCATGATCCGCACTCCCTCGTGGCGCAGCTCCTCCTCCTTCCTGGCCTCCTGCAAAACCAGGTCCCGGTCTTTGTAATTCAGCAGTTTAAAAATAAACGTGCACGGAGGAGCTCCGGGGGGCCCTCGGGCAGCAGGCATCCTGTGTGCCCTCTCCACCACAAAGCATTCAGAGAACTAGGCATTGGGCAATAGTGAGCGGAGGAGATGTTCAGTGAAGGGCGTAGGGTCCGCTCCCTCCGCGCCCACCGGGAGGCCCACCACGCGGAGGTTGTTCCTCCTGTTGCGATTTTCGGCGTCCTCCGCGCGGACCTTCAACACTTTTACTTTGGTCTGCAAAACCCAGAGGGAACCTGTGTGCTCCTGGAGGGTATCTTCCGAGGCACCCATGCGCCACTCCGCCTCCGTCAGCCAGGAGCAGAATGTGTCCATATCCCTACACACCATCCTGACTTCCAGCTGCAGCGATTCAATCTTGCCCATAAGTGTGGACTGGCAGGTAGTGATGGCCTGCATGAGGGCGTCGAACCAAGCCTGCTCCCCCAGCGCTTGTTCCTTGTCGTGTGTCTGGGATGCCATATTGGATTTCTTGGCGGGAGCTCCGGTGCACGCTGTATGGGTCCGGGATTGCGACTTATGGGAGGAAGCGGAGCCCTTGTTCTTTGTCGCTCCCCTCTTCATGGGGGCTGCAGTGCCTATCACCCTCAGTGCGGCATCAGAGATAGATTTCTTCCATTTTTGACAGAGTTAGTGAGGGTTATAACCACATTGGAAGTCCCTCCCCCACCCATTACTTTTCTGAGGAAAACCCAAAATGTGGGATTTTCTTTTACATTCACTTTTATTGATAATGGACACATAGAGGGGTTTAATATCCCTAATGGTGCCACAGACAGCAAGAAAAACTGACAAACATTGTAATCCCTCTGCGCTTTATCCAAAATGAAAAAAAAAAAAGTTTTGCCTTTAGTTATACTTTACGAATGTTTTCATAAATATATAGCTGGGTGAAATGGGAATATCTGCCCACACTTGAGTGTTAAGTGATCTTTTTGAGCACATGTGATACATCTATGTTTTAGGTGGAAATTTTACCTTAAAATCCGTTAAATCTTAGCAAAAAAAATGTAAATCTAGGCCTTGCAAAGTATTGCTATCTAGTAAAGTGCAACAATATTATCTTATTAGTAAATGCAACTTACTGGAAAAAATGAAACAAAATAATATTGTATCATTCTTATGACAAAGTGAGGACATGTTGCCACGACATGGTGAGTGTGAGTATTGCACTTTAAAAGGAGACCTAAGCAGGCTGCAACTGATGAATTGTCTAAGAATACTTGTTGCCTGGCCGTTATGCTTATGCTATACCTCCCAACTTTCTGGGATGCGAAAGAGGGACATCTTTCAGTACAAAATGTGTATGAAAGGACCCACCCCTTGCTATGCCCCAATTTATATATATATAGATATATATATACACATACACACACGGGGCATATGCAGGCCACTTTTTACAGTTATCCTCTTAAAGTGTTACTCAATCCGCAACAGTAAAATCAGTCTGTATATGCAGATTAGCGTGCTTCTTATACTCACTGTGGAACTTAAGGGGTTAATCCTCTGCGTTGTGTAAAAAGGCTTTTTTATTCCATATGCATAAATTCTTCCCTCCCTGCACTGTCTATCTGGGGAAGGCCAGCTAACACAGGCAGGGTAGCCTACCTGCACATGCTCAGTTGTGTCTTTTATGCTGGAGAGAACATTTACTTGTTCTCAGAGATAGCCAGGTCACGTGATATTGACATCACACACGTGGGTGTGTATACAGGCTGTAGTGGAAATCTCCTCCTACCTGAACTTTCAGCACTGCAGAAACTGTGCAGTTTATCACTGACCGTGGAATACAGAGCATCCAAAAAAGTTTATAGTGGCAGCATTATATTGTAAAAAGATTTATAAGCTGTGGGCACTGTGAGGGGGGGTTCAGATGAACTATTTTAATATTACTGGGTTTAGTGACACTTTAATCTCTGCCTACTTGTGCTTGGCATCCAGAGGGAGTTTTTGTGTGGTCCTAGGCTGTCAGGGAAAGCACTGAAATCTCAAACAGTGTTATCAGCTCTAAACATATCTGTATGTGGAATACAGACCCCCGCCCCCCACCAAATGTTATAGAGATGAAGAGTGGGGAGGTGTTCTGTAGTTCTAACACACTTCCTGTCCTGGGGTGACAATGCTGCTGTCGCCCCAAGGAGCAGTGAGTGTTGTCACCCTGGGAGAGGATGTGTGTTACAGTTTTGCCACTTAAGGCCCGAGACTCTTTTTGAGAGTCGGTGTTTGCAAGTTAAAATCAGGTTTTTTTTTCTATCAAATTAATTAGAACCCCCAAACATTATATATATATTTTTTCTACCAGCCTAGAGAATAAAATGGCGGTCGTTGTAACACTTTATGTATTTGCGCAGCGGTCTTACAAGTGCAATTTTTAAAAAAAAAATAAGACAGCAGTAAAGTTAGCCCAATTTTTTCCATATTGTGAAAGATAATGTTACGCTGAGTAAATTGATACCCAACAGGTCATGCTTCAAAATTGCGCCCACTTGTGGTATAGCGACAAACTTTGGCACTAAAAAATCTCCATCAGCGATGTTTAAAAATTCCTACAGGTTACCAGTTTAGAGTTACAGAGGAGGTCTAAAGCTAGAATTATTGCTCTCACTCTAACGATCGTGGTGATATCTCACACGTGTGGTTTGAACACCGTTTTCATATGCAGTCGGGACTTACGTATGCGTTCGCTTCTGCGCACGAGCTCGGTGGGACAGGGTGCTTTAAATAGAAAAAAGCATGCCAGAACCTCTTAAATATAAGATCTGGGGTCAAAAAGACCTCAGATCTCATATTTACAGTAAAATGCAATAAAAAAATAAATAAAATGACATTGGAAAGAAAAAAGTCCCCTCTAAGAGCTATTGGCGGAAGTGATGTTTTACGTCGCTTCCGCCCTGCAATGCTATGGAGCCGAGTGGGCGTCATCTTCTGCTCACTCTGCTCGCAGGCATTGTGTCGGCTGGATCGGATCGTTTCCACTGCTATCCAACGGGTCCGGTAAGCAGGGGACCCCTGATAAAAGTGATCTTGTGGCGAATCCACCGCAGAGATAATTTTTATCGGAAACAGAAACGGGCGCCGAACAAAAAAATACTGGGGTTTTTGTCGCTATCTGCTACCATAACAACGGTATTTCACTTCATAGGACCTTCCTATAATGACGGCTGTCGGTCTGGAAGTGAATAAAGTCAAAATGCCACCAAAAAAAGGACTTGTAAGCTGCAATCTATCACAATTTTGCTTTTGGGTTGAGACACACATTATGTATATCAAAAGCGTCTTCTTTCTTTGTTGCCCCAGTTGAGTATAACTTAACCACTTGCCGACCGCCGATCGGCATCTGACGGCGGCAAAGTGGCTCTGTAAGGCAAACCGCCGTCATACGACGGCGGCCGCCAGATCGCGCACAGTGAGCGCAGTTGGGTTTTCGTTTTAACACTATCTAACGTCGAATGTTCAGGAAAAAAACCACCGTAAAACTGAAATAAGTGAAGGTCTGGCTGTCGGCAGTAATATCCTTCCAGGATACTTCACTTTATGGCAACAATACCATCGTCTATCGCTGTTTTTGGGGTCATAAAAAAACAAGCCGCGGGCAAAGACAAAGGCTATTTTTAATAGAGACGCCACCTAAGCGGTGTTCTAGTGAAAATAGTCCCCAGGGGACGAATGGCCTGGGCAACCTATCGTCACCTTTGCTAGGCTAGGTCGGCTGTGTTACGGACGCTCGTCTCACT
>BLSH010164994.1:7172-29322 GCA_018402905.1 Glandirana rugosa
GTGTTGTTTTACTCCCCTATCTGCATGCAGGCCGTCATCTAGAGAGTCCTCCGGAAGGTGTTTAGGTCAGCCTAGGAAGGGGAGACGGGGGAGTCAGTCTGGTTATTATGCCTCTAATAAGGAAGACAAGGACAAAAGGCGTAGGAGTCGAGACATAAGATTGCGGGAGTGGAATCAGACCTCCAACGCGTCCCTTTGTCGTACGAGACGTTACCACAGGAGGCGGATAAGAGACGAGGCAAAGGTTCTGAGACCTCGGGTCGAACAGGACTAGGACGGACTAGTCAGGCTGGAGGTCGACTTGACGGAGGTCGAACCGTATTATTGGTCTGACTGAGGGGGCAGAGGGGAAGGATCCGACTGGATTTGTGGAAGGCCTCCTGAGAGATCTACTGCCGGACGTACGTCTATCCCCTCATTTTGTTGTGGGACGGGTGCATAGGATCCCGCCCAAACCCGGGCCCCTGGGGGCCCCTCCTCAGACATTTATCCTTCGTCTCCTGAACTTTTGGGACCGTGACGAAATCCTTATAGCATCCAGGGCCCTGGGTGACCTGAGATACCAAAATAATAGAGTGCTTATCTTTCCGGATTACTCGGTGGAGACGCAAAAACTCAGGAAGTCCTTCGACCATGTGAAAGGAGCCCTCAGAGCCCGTAGCATCCGCTACAGTGTCCTGTTCCCGGCCCGCCTGAGGGTACAGGACGGGGGGACGGTCCGCTTCTTTAACTCCCCGGGCGAGGCCTCTGCATGGATTGACTCCCTTCCCAGAGCCCGCTGACCTGAGGTTTGTGGGGGGTAGCTTGTCTACCCTTTGTCTTATTCTCCACTGATGACTGAGTTTTGGCCATTGTGCCTCTCCGAGCATTGCTTCACCCTGGAATCCTAAACTTTTCTCCTGGAATTGGAGGAGGGGGCACAGTAAGGCCCACCAGGCTTGTTGGGGCTTGGAGCTGAGTATAGGACACAATGAAGTCAAGTGGATGTTCCAGCAGTGAGTGCTTTATGTTTAAAGTATGTGCCCCTGAACTGTTCAGGTGAAGTCACTCTCATGACCACATGGCGGGAACCAAAGGATCCTATCTAACGCTGATTTGGTTTACAGTGAACTTACGGCTTGGCAGCCTTCTCCAATATATCAACTAGCTTCGCTATAGATCTTGTACCTGCCATCCTTTAACTTGTGAGGAGAGCAATGTGAAGCGGGCCGGCTGCCACCGAACTCCCCTGAATACACCTTGGGGGTTGGGGTTGCATCTTGCACAGGACCCTGCTTTGCACCTAGAGTGTTGTTGGAATTTGGGATGGAAGCCCTCTTCAGTTTTGGGGGGAGGAGCGGGGTGGGGGGGGGAAATGTTGCCCCTTAAGGGCTATTGTTAGTAGACAGGCTCTCTATGTGGTAGGTGTATTGACAAATGCATTAATTGTGTATCTGCTTTGGGTAACATCCAAGATGTATCATTCATTGATTTGTGCCATCGGGGTCCAGCGGTCCTCCGGAGGCGAAGCTGATTACTTGCTGATTACTGATAGCCCTCATGTCTTCCCTTAATATTTTGTCCTGGAACACTAGGGACTGAACTCTTCAGTTAAACGCTAGAGAGACAACCCTGGCTGTTGGTTGTCGGGGTCTGTGGGTGGGGGCTTATCAGAATCTGGAAGCCCCCTTTAATAAGGGGGCCCCCAGATGCCGGCCCCCCATCCTATGTAAATGAGTATGGGGTACCCCGACCCATTTACTTGGAAAAAAAGTGTACCAAAAAAGCACACTACACAGCTTTTTAAAATATTTTATTAAATCAGCTCCGGCGTATTCTCCCTCGTCTTCTTTCTTCGGCTCTTTTGCGGGGTCTTCTGAGGGGTCTTCTGCGGGGTCTTCAGTCTTCTGCTCTTTTGCCACTGTCTCCTCGGCTAGCTTCTCCCGCTTCTTCTTCTCCTTCTTCTTCTTCTCTTCTGGAGATATTGACTCGTCGCTCTCTTCCACTTGAATGCCGGGTCCATGCTGCGCGGTTGCCTTATATTGGCATGGGGCGGGGCCACACGGTGATGTCGTCATGAGCCCCACCCTCATGATGTCACATCCTGGGGTGGGGCTGTGATGTTATGGCCCGCCCCAGGATGTGACGTCATGAGGGTGGAGCTCATGATGACGTCATCGTGTGGCCCCGCCCCATGCCAATATAAGGCAACCACGCAGCACGGACCCGGCATTCAAGTGGAAGAGAGCGACGAGTCAACATCTCCAGAAGATACGAGAAGAAGAAGAAGCGAGAGAAGCTAGCCGAGGAGACAGTGGCAAAAGAGCAGAAGACCAAAGACCCCTAAGAAGACCCCTCAGAAGACCCCGCAAAAGAGCCGAAGAAAGAAGACGAGGGAGAAGAGAGGGGAGAAGACGCCGGAGCTGATTTAATAAAATATTTTAAAAAGCTGTGTAGTGTGTTGCCAGGCTGCGTGCTCAGATAATAAGGGTTTGGTATGGATTTTGGGGGGACCCTACGCCGTTTTTTTCGGCGTGGGGTTCCTCTTAAAATCCCTGCCAGATCGTAGCGCCTGGAATGCTCTTGGGGGGGGAACCCTACGCAAATTTTTTTGAGGAGTTCCCCTTCAAGATCCCTAGCACACAAGTCGTGCCGCAAGTCAGATCATCATGATCCGACTTTTGGTGCAGCTTCTATTCAAATCAATGAGCTCCCATAGGTAACCAATGATTTTGAATAGAGGCAGAAAAACGCCACTGACATCTAGCGTGGAAAGACGTGCATTGACGTCAATGCAAAACGCAGAGAAAAACAGCAATTTTTCCCTGACGTCGGACCTGGCGTTTTGCTTATTTTTTTGGAAACGCCCCTGTGTATGAGGCCTAAGGCCCCTTTCACACACGGACCGTTTGTCCGTTTTTCATCCATCCGTTGATGGATGAAAAACGGACATCAATGCATCTCTATGGAAAAACGGATGACAACTGATGATCATGTATTTGCATCCGTTTTCATCCGCTTCCGTCAGCATTCGTTTTTTTGAACGGATGAAAGTCCTATTTTTCATCCGTCAAAAAAACGGATCGGACGAAAAACGGATGTAAACTGATGAACGGTCAGTTTTTCATCCGTTGTTGCATTGGTAGTGAATGTAAAAAAAAATTGATGAAAAACTGATGACCACAGATGAAAAAACGGATGAAAAAAACGGATGAAAAAAACTGATGAAAAACGGATGAACTGATGAACGGTCCGTGTGTGTGAAAGGACCCTAAGAGTTAAATTGATTGTTCTTGTGTGTCTAATTAGTTAATTGGTTCCATATGTTTGCTTAGTATATTATAACATTGTCTGTAATTTGTGCAGTTGTCTGTGCTAGTTGGCTGAAGAAGGGCGTAATCTGCTATAGCCCGAAACCGTTTCTGTAATACATGACGGACTGTATGTGATTTTATATTTGGATTCAATAAAATCCTTGTGCAGCAATACCTTGCTACTTTTTCTCTATATAGGACCTATGGGAGGGTTTGATTGCTGGCACAGCTTTTCTCTTTGATGTGCACCTCACCCTGCACTTTTTGAACTATATATTTTTTTGTTTTCCCTACACTAACCTGTCTGCACTAACTGACAGATATATTTTAGATTTCTAACTATCTATCTAGTTAGCTATCTATTTTTTTTTCTTTTTTTGACACTTTTTAAAATCTAGCTTGCCTGTATTCAGGAGCCTACGCTCTCTCACTAACAAGCAATGCCGACACGCAAGCAGCTTTATATCGTGTGAGGCATGGATTGAGACTGCTGTGCAGTGATTTGCTAAAGGCATCCTGCCTTTAGCCAATCAAAGCTCTCACAGCAGGCCGCCCACTGATTGGCCAAAACATGCAGGTCATGCGCATGCTTTGGCCAATCAGCGGGCGGCATTCCGCCGCCATTTGAAAGCATTATGGGGCGTGCGAAGTTGCCGCGAACACCACATAATGTTCGGGATTACCCGAACAAGCCAACAGCAAATGTTCTGATCGAACTCATGTTCAACCAGAACATAAAGCCCATCCCTATATAACAGCTTCAACTCTTCTGGGAAGGCTATCCACACTGTTTAGGAGAGTGTCTATGTGAATGTTTGACCATTCTTACTGATGAGGCTACACTGATGAGGCAGTACAGACTGGCACTGATGAGGTGGCACTGATAAAGTTGCACTGATGATGGGGCACATATATGCAGCACTGATGGGCACTGATAGGTGGCACTGATAAGCAACACTGATGGGCAATGATAGGTGGCACTGATATGCGGCACTGATGGGCACTCATAGGTGGCACTGATATGTGGCACTGATGGGCACTCATAGGCGGCACTGATAGATGGCACTGGGCACTGATAGGTGGCACTGCTGGGCACTGATAGGTGGCACAGGTGGGCACTGATAGGTGGCACAGGTGGGCACTGGTAGGAACTGGTGTATATGGCACTGTTAGGGATGGCACTGGCAGGCATCATATGGGCACAGTGCCATCCCTACAGTGCACTGTATTGCCCTTACCTGGTGGTCTAGTGGGGGCTCCCTGGTGGTCTTGGACGGCCTCCATATTGTCTCCCTGGTGGTCCTGGGCTGCCTCCTCATGGTGTCCTTGGGGGGGCTCCCTGGTGGTCCTGGTTGGCTCCCTGGTGGTCCAGTGGGGTGATCCTGAGGGGACTGCACTGATAAATGTTCAGTGCAGCCCCCCCCCCATCAGGAGAGCAGCCGATCGGCTCTCCACTGCTCAGGTCTGCAGACCTGAGCAGAGGAAAAGCAGATAAACAGCTCTTCCTATTTACATTGTGATCAGCCGTGATTGGTCACGGCTAATCACATATCACATGGTAAAAGGCTTCCGATGGAAGCCTTTTACCTCGGTCGGTAATGCGGTGGGTCAGACTGACCCACGGCACCACCGATCTCCGCGATGAGCGCCCCCACAGGCGCGCGATCACGGGTTATCCTGACCACGTCAATAGACGTCCAGTCAGGATAACGAACACCCCGCCCGGCCTATTGACAAATGAAGTGGTTAAAGTAAATTATCAAGGCACCTCTGGTGTTTCTTCCGGGGCAACATCGGAGGAAGAACAGAGCGAGAAGACGGTAGGGAGAGAAGATCTGGCAAAAGAGCGAGAAGATAGCGCAGAGAGAAGACCCGGCAGAGAAGTAAAGAAAAGAGTGAGAGAGAAGAACCGGCAGAGGGAAAAGAGTCATAGAGGGAAGAAGAAACTGGAAGAGATGCCAGGGCTGCTGCCTTAATAAAATAGCTTAAAAACCTGCATACTGTGTTTATTTTTGACACTTTTTTTAGGTGAATGGGTAGGGGTACAATGCACCCCATACTCATTCACATAGGGTGGGGGGCTTTCAGATTCCGATAAGCCCCCCGTCCGCAGACCCTGACAACCAAGAGGCCCTTGTCTGCATCAACATGGGGACAAGGTGTTTTGGGGTGGGGGGCGCAGGGCCCCCCTGCCCCAAAGCACCCACCCCCATGTTAAAGGCATGTGGCCCGGTATGGTCCAGGAGGGGGGCACTCGCTCATCCCCTCCATATCCTGAACTCCAGGCTGCATGCTCGGATAAGGGTCTGGTTTGGATTTTGGGGGGATCCCTCACCAATTTTTTAAAATATTTTGATGTGGGGTTCCCCTTAAAATGCAGACCAGACGCACTGTTTTTTTGTCTGGATTTTTTAATAGCTGGATTTTTGGATGCATTTGAAGAGTTAAAATTATGGAATCAACCAAAGTGATGTGCATTAGATAATTATGTCTGCTGATTACAATGCAAGTTTTCAGGAGGTGATACCATCAGTGGGATTTGAGCCCATGCCGTCAACCTTGGAAGGTAGCAGGACATACCACTACGCTACAGAGCTGAGCACAATCATACATAGAAAATACAATTACTAATGTTTGATTCTTTTCATTCTATACAATAATGTTTTGCATTTGAGACATTAATACTATGGTAACAACCATGTTCATGTGGCAGCTGACAGCTAAATGTAAAACAAAAAATTCCTGGGAAAAAACTGCAAAAAAACTGCATGGGCCCCCCCAGGTCCATACCAGGCCCTTTGGGTCTAGTATGGATTCGGAAGGGACCCCCCCATGCCAAAATTTAAGAAAAAAATCCATACCAGACCCTTATCCGAGCATGCAGCTTGGAGGTCGGGAAAGGGAGGGGACAGGCGAGCACCCCCCCTGCTCCATACGAAGCCACATGCCCTCAACATGGGGGGGTGGGTGCTTTGGAGCAGCGGGTCTCTGCACCCCCCACCCTAAAGCACATGTCTCCATGAAGGGCCTCTTCCTGACAACCCTAGCTGGTGGTAGTCGGCGTCTACTGGTGGGGAGTTTATCAGAATATGGAAGCCTCCTTTAACAAGGGGGCCCCCAAATCCCAGCCCCCCCATGTGAATGGGTAGGGGTACATTGTAAAAAAAGCTGTGAATGTAGAAAAAAAGAGCCGGTTTTTGACAAGTCCTTTATTGTAAAATAGCTCTGAGTCGTCTTCTTCTCAGTGTCATCTCTCCCGCAGTCATCTTCTCCCGCTCTGTTCTTCCTCTTCCATCTTCCCCTGGTGCTGTATCTTCAGCCGCCATGTTCTGTTGCCGCCTTCTCCCTCTGCTGTGTTCTTCCTTACCACCATCTTTCTTTGTTGTGTTGTCACCCGCTGTCTGGCGTCTCTTACATAGATATGGGGCGTGGCCATCCGATGACATCACCCGGAGAGCCTGCCCCTTTTTTTTTAATAGCGGCTAACCAGCGGCGTGGAAGAACACAACGAAGGAAGACGACAGCGAGGAAGAACGCAGCAGAGGGAGGAGGCAGAGGAAGATACAGCACCAGGGGAAGATGGTGGAGAGGAAGAACAGAGCGGGAGAAGATGGCGACGAGGAAGAACAGAGAAGCGGGAGAAGATTGAGGCGAGGAAGAACAGAGAAGCGAGAGAAGATGGCGGCGAGAGAGACGACACTGGGAAGAAGTCGGCTCAGAGCTATTTTACAATAAAGGACTTATCAAAAACCGTCTCTTATTTTTACATTTCACAGCTTTTTTTGGTGAATGGGTAGGGGTACAATGTACCCCATACCCATTCACATGGTGGGGCCGGGATCTGGGGGCCCCCTTGTTAAAGGGGGCTTCCAGATTCTGACAAGCCCCCCACCAGCAGACCCCGACAGCCACCGGCTAGGTTTGTTGGGAAGAGGCCCTTGTACCCATCAACATGGGGACAAGGTGCTTTGGGGTGGGGGGGCGCAGAGTCGCCCCTGCCCAAAAGCACCCACCCCCCATGTTGAGGGCATGTGGCTTGGTAAGGTTCAGGAGGGGGGCGCTCACTCGTCCCCTCCCTTTCCTGACGTCCAGGCTGCATGCTCGGATAAGGGCCTGTAATGGATTTTGGGGGGACCCCCACGCCATTTTTTTTCTTTAAAAAAAATTGGCATGGAGTTCCTCTTAAAATCTATGCCCGACACAAAGGGCCTGGTATGGATTTTGGGGGGACCCCATGCCACTTTTTTATTAAAAAATGCTTTTTGGGGTATTTTTTTCTTAATTTGGTGCTTAGAGAGAAATCACATTTGGTTGACATATTTCATGGCTTACCTAGTCCACAAAATAATTAGTAGACACTTTCTACTCAGGAACTTGCATGTGTGCACAACCAATACATATTTGCAGGGGTATGAATTGTTTGCACTTCTAAAATACGTATTTAGAGTCTGCAAATGTCAAACATAAAGCAAAAAACAATAAACTTTTTATTTCAACTTTGGTATAAACAGTTGGTACATTAATGTACTTGGGCCAAAAAAAGCATAAAAAAAAGGCATGGAAATGATGCTCCAGCATTTAACAATATAGTTTGAAGGGCCCTTGTTAGGAGAAATCCCTCATCTTTTGGAACTTTAGCGCCTATGCGCACGCCTGGGCGCGTTCACGCGCATCTATGCGCATTCGCGGGTGCGAACGATCGTTCGCGAACGCGTGTTCACGAGTGCGCATAGACACATTAATTGCAGTTCCCGTGCACGCGCCGGAAGCGGCGCCAGGCGGCTCTATTTCAACTCAACACACCCCGCAGCACGTGCTGTCTGATCTACAGCGTTTATTGTGTGTTCCTGATCTACCTGTGCTCTGATTATCTGTTCCTGTGACCCGGCCTGCCTGACTTTGCTGATTTCCACTTGTACCGACCCCTGGACTGTCTGCGACCACTCTCTTGCCTAGCCCTTCTGTGCCTTGCCTGCCCGCCTGTTGACGACCCTGCCTGAACCCGACCATCCATCTGCCTGCTCCTCTGGTACCGCACCGCCAGCCTGTTTCACGACCCGGCCTGTACGACCATTCTTCTAGTGCACGAGTGCCCCAACGGACTTCTACCAACACCAGTGACCCAGTCCGACCCTCGTGCCATCCTGCACTCCAGAGCCACCTGTCTACTCTACCAGGAGTTCCCGAGTCAGGGTAGTAAGGGAGGTCACCCACTGCATAAGTTAGACTCATCCACCATGTACGTGACAGCCCTGCTCAAAAGTGCTTACAATCTACAAAGGTAGGGCACAAAAAATTAGACACATTAATTACATTACAAAAGCAGGGAGACAAATCAAGCTAATAACAAGCATGACTAACCTTTTTTGTGATCAGAAGTCCTCGTCCCAAATCCCCAAAAAGTTACATGGCAGAATTATCATAAGCAAAAAACAGACAAAATGAATACAAAAGCCAAAAACAAAGCACAGAAACTACATTGACACACACAGCAGGAATTAATTATCAAGAACCTTCCTTTTCAACAAAACCATTACATAGCAGTTGTAAGTCTAGCGTGTGAGATTTAGAAGCAATCATCAAACAGCCTTATGAGTCAGGAATTATGCACCCCCCAGCATCTATTTGTACCCCAATATACAGACTGCCAAGAAAGATTTGGGGCTGTTCTTAGGCCAAACACCCACCAAAAATGGTGGCCTTTAACCTCTTGCCGACCGCCCGCCATGACTTGACGGCAGCAAAGTGGTTTGTTATCGTGAAACGCCGTCACTCGCACGCTCACTGTGTTCCGGGGGGGCCAGTGAGCGGGTAGACTAGATCTCCGCCGGCTACCCACGATGGCTCCCCCACAGTGAGAGAACGGAGGTCCGTGTATGTAAACACGGATCTCCGCTCTGACAGAGGGGGAAGGGATGTGATCACAGGCTTCCTGTATATGGAAGCCATGATCACTCCCCTCCCCCAGCCAGCCCAGCCCCCATACAGTTAGAACACACTGAGGGAACACAGTTAACCCTTAGAGTGCCCCCTCCAGGTTAACCCCTTCACTGCCAATGGCATTTAAACAGTAATCAGTGCATTTTATAGCACTGATCGCTGTATAAATGCCAATGGTCCCAAAAAAGTGTCAAAATGGTCCGACATGTCCGCCGCAATATTGCAGTACCACTAAAAATCGCAGATTGCCGCCATTACTAGTAAAATATAAAAAAAATCTAAAACCCCCATAAATTAATTCTCATCATTCGTAAACGCGGCAACTGTTGCGCAAACCAATCAATAAATGCCGATTAAGATTTTTTTACCAAAAATATGAGGAAGAATATAAATCAGCCAAAACCGATGAAAAAAAATTTTTTTATATTTTTTTTAATTTGTATTTTAGCAAAAAGTAAGAAATATTTTTTTTTTTGCAAAATTGTCGCTCGTTTTTTGTTTATAGCGGTGATCAGAAATGACGCAGAGGTGATCAAATACCACCAAAAGAAATCTCTATTTGTGGGAAAAAAAGGACGCAAATTTTGCTTGGGTACAAGGTCGCACGACCACACAATTGTCAGTTAAAGCGACGCAGTGCCGAATCGCAAAAGGTGCTCTGGTCCTGAACTGGGAAATACTTCCCGGGCTGAAGTGGTTAAATAACCTAGCCAAGATTGCTCACCGCCACACACCCAGTAAAGGACACACCCACTGGTGTAATTGACTCTCTCTCACACCTGTTCATTACACATTCTTTATAAATAAAAACATGCCTCAGCATATATGTGTGCAGAGTAAAGCTCAAAAAATATAACACTGGCCATGATCAGTGATCCCAAACATCTCCAAATCAAACTTGCACGTTGTTGGGCATATGGAGGGTCCAAAACAGGAAATGATAACTTTGTGAGGGCTGCTTCACACAAATTGGTGACAAAGCGCATTCGCCTTTCATCATAAGCATACAACATTAAAATATCTGAGCCAAAACACCCCAGGTTTAGATTTGATACAAACCCACAGTTGCTTGATTTATAATGTGAGTTCCATTAAGTGAAATCCCTCAAAAATGTTAGCATCGGTGAAAAAGAAATGTTGACACCACTATACACAAACCTCTAGTCACTTAGCATGATTGGGATTCAAACTCAGACCCTCAGTACTGCTAGCCAGAAGCTCGAGTCTATGAGCCACCATGCTGCCATAGGATTTTAGGCTGCATCTCTGATGTAAAGAGTCCTAAGTCCCAAGGGTGCAAGAAGTTAATCAATGCAGATGTACTGTGGAAGGCCTGACAGCCGGTGAACAACCTGTTTCTGGAATATACCATCTGTTTTGAAGGCTGGTTATGGCTGATTACTGTCAGCATGCTAAGAGATAAACAGCTGTCAGTTTGTGGGTTTTGGCTTGGTAAGAGGCTGCAATTAGTGGTGGTGGGGAAATGTTAAGGCTGATTAGAGTCCTTGCCCATGGAAAACATATGACATAATTTGTAATGGTGGTAGAACCCTCCAACACATACATACTACATTTTGACATAATTTATGCAATGTCCTGAGCCATAGGGTATGTTTAACAACATAGGGAGATCAGACAACGTCTCTACATGTGGCATGTTCGCTATTCAAAACCAAAACTAGGCAGATGTGCTACCTTGTGAGCCACAGAGCTGCCACATGTGGAACCCTCCTACACATATATACAGCATTTCTTTGGACAGATAGGTGGTGGAATTAAATTAGTCAGGACTCAGGAGTTATTATTCTTGATTTAATCTGTGATATTTGGTGGAAGTTGTTGTTGCAAGGACAATTTCTTTGAGATAAATATACATTTCATCTGAACATGAAAAGGATTTATTTGAGGAAGTTACAATTGTACTATTATAATTAATGGCTGAAACTTGCATTGGGCTACATAACTCTCATTTTCACTCCCAAAAAACGCTCTTTAACCCAATGCTAATTTTGTGATTTACTATAGCGCCCTGTGAAAAAGGCCATTAGAGCTAAAATGAGAGTATTTTACCTGTCTGAGCATGCTCAGTTGTGCTGGCAGCTAGTTGTAAAGAGACATGGAATTCATCTCTTCTCAGACTTTTCAGATATTTCAGTGTAGAAATCACGTTTTCACACAATTTAACCACTTCAGCCCCGGAAGGATTTACCCCCTTCCTGACCAGAGCACTTTTTGTGATTCAGCACTGTGTCGTTGTAACTGACAATTGCGCGGATGTGCGACGTTGTACCCAAACAAAATTGACGTCCTTTTTTTCCCACAAATAGAGTTTTCTTTTGGTGGTATTTAATCACCTCTGCGGTTTTTATTTTTTGCGCTATAAACAAAAAAAGAGCGATAGTTTTGAAAAAAAAAATATTTTTAACTTTTTTGCTATAATAAATATCCCAAAAAATTTTAAAAAATGTATTTCTTCCTCAGTTTAGGCTGATATATATATATTCTTCTACATATTTTTAGGGGGAAAAAAATTGCAATAGGCGTATATTGATTGGGTTGCTCAAAAGTTATCGCTTCTACAAACCATGGGAATAGATTTATGGCATTTTTATTATTTTTTTTTTACTAGTAATGGCGGTGATCTGCGATTATCGGGACTGCGACATTACCGCAGACAGATCGGACACTTTTGACACTTTTTTGGAACCAATGACATTTATACAGCGATCAGAGCTAAAAATAGCCACTGATTACTGTATAAATGCGATCAAGAGGTGAGGTGCGTTCCCTCATTAATCACACTATTTAGCGTGATCACAGTAATTTTGCTGCTAATTAGCGGCCGGCGCTATAGTAAATGACCCCCAGTATATACAGTATATTGCTGAAACTGGTTAGGTAGTGTTGTAGTGTTGACCAACCTGTGATACTGACACCTTTTCTAGTTAGTTTGGTAAATATGTGCACCTGGACTAACAACATTAAAGAACTGATATTCATATTCTTAACAAGCAGTTAAAAAGCTTTAAACCAGGCATCATTGACCTCTCTAGATGCCTGTACTGTGAAGTAACTCATCTTACCGAACCTCAACGATCATAAAAAAAAGATTCTAGAGTCAGATGTGTTGGTTTCTAACAGGCCTTATGCACACTTGCATCAAAACCGAATTGTCCAGGTCCACAAAGGAATGCATCCTACGTCTTTCTATGTATATTTGTTCAACTAAACATTTAGAAATATTTACAAGCGCAATGTTTGAATGTTTACGAAAACAATCACAATTTGCATTCATCATATGTTTAGTACTGGTTTTGTGAAGCTGAACATAGCCAAATTGATGTAAATGTACCTAAACCTGGAGGACTCTGCTAATCACAGATTGTGGTAAAGAGCCAATTAGCGGCTCTTTACTATGTGATCAGCTGTGTCCAATCACAGCTGATCACGGATGTCAACAGAAGCCGGTTATCGGCAATCCTTTCCTCATGCTGACAGCATGAGGATCGGAGAAGAGAGCAGATAACCAGCTTCTCTAAAAGGGACATCTACAATGATAATCAGGGCACTGATTATCAGTTCCTGATTATCAGTGCAGTCCCAACAGTGCCCACCAGTGCTGACAATCTGTGCCAACAAGTGCTGCCAACCAGTGCCCACCAGTACTGCCAATCAGTGCTGCCAATCAGTGATTCCTCATCAGTGTCACCTATCAGTGCCACTTATCAGTGTCCATCAGTGCCACATATCAGTGCCGCCTCATTAGTGCCCATCAGTGCAGCCTATCAGTGCCTATCAGTGCAGCCTCATCAGCGCACATTCGTGAAGGAGAAAAATGACCTGTTTGTAAAATTTAATAACAAACTATGAATAGGGTTTTTTTATTTCTCAAAATTTTCGGGTTTATTTGTTTATTTAGCAAAAAATAAAAAACCCAGTTGTGATTGAATACAACCAAGAGAAAGCTCTATTTGTATGAAAAAAATTATAAAACTTTTTTGTGGGTACAGGGTTGCATGACCGCACACTTGTCATTCAAAGTGCGACAGCGCTGAAAGCTGAAAATTGACCTGGGCAGGAAGGGGGTAAAAGTGTCCAGTAGGCAAATGGCTAAACCAGGAACATCTAAATGCAGGAAAAAGTGGACAGTGAAACATACATGTTGTTTATACCTGCTACATAACTCCTCCTACATTTAGGCCCCCATTCACACAGGGCATACTACAATTTACACCCATACAAGGGCCGTGTTTACCTGCACAGGGATGCACAGGCGTTCTCTGCATCCCCATGCAGGCAATCCCATTCCTGTCAATAGGGACATAGCGGTCGCACAGACATGGTCACTGCTCCCACTTTGACATCCGTGCATGTGCACAGCCCAGAGTCTGTGTTGGGGCAGTGCACCAATATCAAATTGGGTGCAGCAGCTGTGTCAGTGCAGCCACTTGACATCAATGGGACACCTGTGCATCCCCATGCAGGTAAACATGGCCCTCATGGCGTACACTGTAGTACACCCTGTGTGAATGAGACCTTAGAAAAGCTAAATGCAGGAGTGCCAGCATGTAAGAGGCCTTAGAAACACTTGCTGTGTGTTTACATTAAAGGGCTGGCAGGCTGTCAAGATTCTGGTGTCATGGAAAGTGACAGGAAAAGAGCTGTTGTGAATTCTGAGAATTCATTTTTCTTTTTAGAATATGGAAACACTTTAGTGTGCATAGTCTGGTAACAGATTTACGTTTTAAAAAGATAACAAATTTATCCAATCAACCAATTCATTCATTAATTTTTAATGCATTTGATTTCTATACTATTTATCTAAACTTGGTAGACTCACACATGCTACTTCTCTTCGGATTCACCATATGTGCTATGCTCAAGCCTAGTTTATAAGAGCATGGAAACTTTGTGTAAAATATGCAACTATTAAAATTATTTTTGCTGTAATAGTTAAATGATCTATCAGTTTACCTTGCAGTCAGTGATTTTCAAGTACCATAAAGCATGTTAACTTTCAAACACAGTATGTGTTCTTGAGTTGTGTTGTATGAGATTACGGCAGTGTTTCTAGTGCAACTAATGAATACAAGCATTATAATAACACTTATAATTACAATTAGTTGTGTAATAAAATTATAATATTTTTAAGTACTTAAATTATATTGTGCTTCTTTTATGAGGTTTTTTTATTACTCGACATGGCATATTATTTGTAATCTTTATGCTGAGTGCTATATGGCACATATACAAACACAAATCAATATGGAATATTTTGCACTTGTTGTTTCCAGTTTAGGGGTCTTTCCCTAAAGCGGTGGAAGGCCACTAGCTGCATAAAGCCATTAGCATACCGTATCTCATTTTTAGTAATAATTGTAGACAGATTTATTTAAGACCAACTATAAAGCAAACATTGATTTGCAAGATACTTACAGTAACCACCTTATATTCATCTTCCAAGAATCTGCTGACATCGAACTGAAATGTTATGGGCTATAGATTATCACTGCACATTGAGCTGCCTTATTAAACAAACTCTATATGTTTTGTAACACGGAGCAGAAATGACTGCATTAAATATTTTTTGAACTTCAACTTTTTGCACAGAAAATACTTTAATAAACATAAGTATGACATTTACAATTATTGTTAAAAAGTTATAATATACGTATAATATAAAGAAAATATACTTACAGTATGGAGTAATTCCTTCCTTTTGTCTTAGATATTTGTCACTTTCTACTGACATCCCAGAAAAAAAAGCATTCTATCCCATGAAAGAGTAGAGCAGTGCACTTGGTATACCAAATTCAGACTGACTTCACTGTGCTTCTATTAATCACAGCGATTACAATGTGTGTGGCCATAAATGGTAAGGTATGAATCCAATGAATTTCCTTAAAGGTCTGTTTAAGATATTAAACTATTAAACTGCCATTAAGACACTCACACAAATAGATTTTTTAGGTAGGTAATCTAGGCACAATATCTAAATGCATTAAAAAGCCAAAATTGCAATGATTTCATTTAATAAGGTCATACACTTTTTGAACAATCTGCAAAAATAAAATATAAGACTTTAGAAATTTAGCCTTGCTCTTGCTATATTTTTCCTGGTGTGATGTATGAGGAATAATCACAAATGTAGAGTATTTGCAAGAGTGCAGAGGAAACAGTAAGCAGGAAAGAAACTTTAGAGGTCTAAGCTTATGCTGTTATCAGCACAGGTGTTGATATAAGTAATAAGGTCTGAAGGACCTTCAAGCAGTATTGATTTCATTAGTAACTGAGATGCTAGGCACTGTTAGCAAGTAGAAGTAGAACAATATAGGTATAGTCACCTTCCATGATTTATGTCCACAAATAACAAACAACTGTCCACAAATCAAATACATTGTGTTTTCAGTTAAAATAGAACCACTGAATATTGTTACGTTACATAAGCTATAAAAACTTACCATTTCATAAACACTAAAATTCAATAATAATTTACTGGATATAAGATGAAACTAGGGAGGACTTCTATTAATTTCTTTGTACTTTATTTTCCAAAATTGACTGGGTCTGATTTAATAAAACAAAAGTAAACAAATGTATTTATGCATGTAGACACAAGTGGTGGGTCTGCATAAGCACAGAATGCATGCACAATAAAGGTTGTGAATGCATAATTATGCAAACTCCAAATTCGCTCATCCATGTCTTTATGGACCTTGCTTTGTGCATTGGTTCAAATCATTTGGTGGAGGGGGCATTATGATGTGGGGTTGTTTTTCAGAGGTTGCGTTGGCCCCTTAGTTCCAGTGAAGGGAACTCTTAAAGCAGAACTCCGGGAAAGAACTCTAACTTTTATTTTTGCTAATTTCCTATCTTCATTGAATATGCCATTCATCTTCTTCTTAGCTCAGTAGTTTCCTTGCAATAACCTGGTAAATTTCACATAAAACCGTTACTTGGCAGTGAGATCCCATATGTAAGACCGGTGACTGCTATTCCTCCAATTCCCTCAGCCACCGGTCTTGGCACTTCTCAGTTGTAGTCCTATCTACAGGAAGCAGGGATGTATTTCAGTCCCTGCTCACTGTAGGGGGAGGACGGGACTCCGAGATTCCCGGCCTGTACCTCCCATGGAGGCGGTACAGACCTTGTCCTAGAAATGGTAGCCCCCCCCCCCCTCCGCTGCTCAGAAAGGCTGCATGTGTATGTAACCTGCGAAACAGTTTCATATGTAGCAGATGCTGATTGTGAGAGCCGTTCAGTGTTTGTGAGACTGTCAGGTAATGTAACTACTTGCGGTGAGAAGATTGGTTGTCAAAACAAAGCGGTGATGTGGGGGGGTGGGCGGGCCCGAGCAGCTATCAAACACCAGCCAATGGGAAGACGTGACTGGGCGGGTCACTACATTTCTGTGGCTCCGCCCTTTTTGTAAGCAGCCCAGTCATTGGCTGGTGTTTGCTAGCTGCTCGGTTACGCCCACCCCCGCCTTCGCCGTTTTATTCTGACATCTGATCTTGTCATTACAAGCAGTTATATTACCTGACAGTTTCACATACACTGAGTGGCTCTCACTGTCTGCTGCACGTAAACTCCCCCTCCTCTGTCACTGCCCACAAGTGCTGCCAATCAGTGCTGCCTATCACTGCCCATAAGTGCCACCTATCACTGCCCATCAATGCTACCAATGAGTGCCACCTATCAGTGCCGCCTCTCAGTACCCATCAGTACCACCTATCAGTGCCAATCAGTGCAGCCTATCACTGCCCATCAATGCTGCCAATCAGTGTTGCCTATAAGAGCCACCTAGCAGTACCCATCATTGCCGTTAATCAGTGTCCATCAGTGCTGCCGATCACTGCCCATCAATGCTGCCAATCACTGCCCATCAGTGTCGCCTATCACTGCCAATCAGTGTTGCCTATCACTGCCTATCAGTGCCCACCAGTGCCGCCTATCACTGCCCATCAATGCTGCTGATCAGTGCTGCCTATCAGTGCCACCTATCAGTACCCATCAGTGCCACTTATCAGTGCTGCCAGTGTCCATCAGTGCCGCCAATCAGTGCCCATCAGTGCCACTGATCACTGCCCATCAATGCTATCAATCACTGCCCATCAGTGCCGTCAGTCACTGCCCATCAGTGCCTCCCATCACTGCCCATCAGTGCCACCTATCACTGCCCATCAGTGCTGCCTATCAGTGCCCATCAGTGCTGCCTATCAGTGCCCATTAATGCTGAAATCTGTGCTGCCTGTCAGTGCCACCTATCTGTACCCATCAGTGCCACTTATCAATGCCGCCAATCAGTGCCCATCAGTGCCACCTATGACTGCCCATAAGTGCTGCTTATCAGTGCCCATCAATGCTGCCAATCAGTGCCACCTATCAGTGCCAATCAGTGCCACCAATCTGTGCCCATCAGTATCACCCATCACTGCCCATCAATGCTGCCAATCAGTGCTGCCTATCAGTGCCACCAAACAGTGCCCATCAGTGCCACCAATCAGGGCCCATCAGTGCCACCAATCAGTGTCCGTCAGTGCCACCAAACAGTGCCCATCAGTGCTGCCAATCAATGCCCATCAGTGCTGCCAATCACTGCCCATCAGTGCCGCCAATCTCTGCCCATCAGTGCTGCTTATCAGTGCCCATCAATGCCACCTATCAGCGTCAATCGGTGCTGATAATCAGTGCCCATCAGTGCTGCCTATTAGTGCCCATCAATGCTGGCAATCAGTGCTATCAGTGCCACCTATCAGTGCTGCCAATGTCCATCAGTGCCACTCATTGCCACCAATTAGTGCCACGAATCAGTGCCCATCAGTGCTGCTTATCAGTGCCCACCAATGCTGTCAATCAGTGCTGCCTATCAGTGCCACCAATCAGTGCCCAACAGTGCCGCCAATCACTGCCCATGAGCGCCACCAATTACTGCCCATCAGTGCCGCCAATCAGTGCCCATCAGTGCCGCCAATCAGTGCCCATCAGTGCTATCAGTGCTGCCAATCAGTGCTATCAGTGCTACCTATCAGTGCTGCCAATGTCCATCAATTCCGCCAATCAGTGCCCATCAGTGCTGCCAATCACTGCCCATCAGTGTCACCTATCACTGCCCATCAGTGGTGCCTATCACTGCCTATCAGTGCCCACCAGTGCCGCCAATCACTGCCTATCAATTCTGCCTATCAGTGCCACCTATCAGTACCCATCAGTGCCACTTATCAGTGCTGCCAGTTTTCATCAGTGCCACCAATCAGTGCCCATCAGTGCCACCGATCACTGCCCATCAATGCTGTCAATCACTGCCCATCAGTGCTGTCAATCGCTACCCATCAGTACCACCTATCAGTGCCAATCAGTGCTGCCAGTGTACATCAGTGCAGCCTATCACTGCCCATCAATGCTGCCAATCAGTGCTGCCTATAAGAGCCACCTAGCAGTACCCATCATTGCCGCTAATTAGTGTCCATCAATGCCGCCAATCAGTGCCCATCAATGCTGCCAATCACTGCCCATCAGTGTCGCCTATCACTGCCCATCAGTGTTGCCTATCAGTGCCACCTATCAGTACCCATCAGTGCCACTTATCAGTGCTGCCAGTGTCCATCAGAGCCGCCGATCAGTGCCCACCATTGCTGCCAATCAGTGCCCATCAGTGCTGCCTATCACTGCCCATCAGTGCCGCCTATCACTGCCAATCAATGCTGCCAATCAGTGCCACCTATCAGTGCTGCCAATGCCCATCAGTGCCGTCAATCAGTGCCCATCAGTGCCACTGATCACTGCCCATCAATGCTGTCAATAACTGCCCATCAGTGCCGTCAATCACTGCCCATCAGTGCCACCTATCACTGCCCATCAGTGCTGCATATCAGTGCCCATCAGTGCTGCCTATCAGTGCCCATTAATGCTGCAATCTGTGCTGCCTATCAGTGTCACCTATCTGTACCCATCAGTGCCACTTATCAATGCCGCCAATCAGTGTCCATCAGTGCCGCCAATCAGTGCCCATCAGTGCCACCTATTAATGCCCATAAGTGCTGCTTATCAGTGCCCACCAATGCTGCCAATCAGTGCTGCCTATCAGTGCCACCAATCACTGCCCATCAGTGCTGCCAATCACTGCCCATCAGTGCCGCTTATTAGTGCCCATCAGAGCAGTATTCCAACAGAACGACCCTAAACACACCTTGCTAAAGAAACTGAGGCTAAAGGTGGTGGACTGGCCAAGCATGCCTCCAGACCTAAACCCTATTGAGCATCTGTGGGACATCCTCAAATGGAAGGTGGAGGAACACAAGGTCTCTAACATCCACCAGCTCCATGATGTCCTTGAAGAGGACTCCAGTGGCAACCTGTGAAGCTCTGGTGAACTCCATGCCCAAGAAGGTTAAGGCAGTGGTGGAAAATAATGGTGGCCACACAAAATATTGACACTTTGGGCCCAATTTGAACATTTTCACTTAGGGGTGTACTCACTTTTGTTTCCAGCGGTTTAGACATTAATGGCTGTGTGTTGAGTTAATTTGAGGGGACAGCAAATTTACACTGTTATACAAGCTGTACACTCATTACTTTACACTGTAGCAAAGTGTCATATCTTCAGTGTAGCCACATGAAAAGATATAATAAAATATTTACAAAAATGTGAGGGGTGTACTCACTTTTGTGAATACTGTATATACACACACACACACACATATACATATTCTATATATTGTGGGGGTTTGATCACTGGGGATCACCTTCCCTGGGAAAAAGGTAGTCCAAACGGCAGGTTTTCTTAAAAGCTGACTTGTAGCTAGTTTTATTTTAAAAGGTTGCATGAAAATCAAACAAAACAGAAAATAAATCCTTTCCATCCAGTCTCTTACTAAACATTTCCAGTTTTCATAACTGAGCGGTGAAGGGCTTCTCCCAGTCACCCACAAAACAAAGACAATGCAAACCTTTAGTTTCAGTCATAAAGCAAACTTCAGTTCATCAGATCTCTCAGGCTTGATGGCTCCAGAGTCTCAGGCCAGAGAAGATCTTTGCTCTACTCCTGCTTATTTATACCACCTGTTGGTGAACACAAGTGTACCACAAAATCTGGTCCGGAACCTACCCTGCTAAGGTGGCTGGTAACACCTGGACTGGATTTTGCCTTAGTTCACTGAAAATGAATGCATGCGAGGTGAAACATAACATCCATCAATCACCTTGCTTTTCATAATGTCACATATCCCCCCCTCTGTTCAATCCCCTGCAGCTGAGCAACTGTCCCAACCAGACAATGGACACGGGAAAGGGCATCTGCATTATTCTGGAGCTTCCCAGCTCTATGTTCCACTGTGAACTTGAATGCTTGCACAGCAAGGAACCACCTTGTCACACAACTGTCTTTCTCCTTGTTTTCACACATCCATTTCAGAGGGGCATAGTCAGTGACTATTTTGAATGGTCTCCCCAAGAGGTAATATTTCAGGGCCTCTAAAGCCCATTTGATAGCTAAACATTCTTTCTCAACAATGGCATAGTTTTTCTCATGTCTAGAGTTGAGCGAACCTCTGGAAGTTCGGGTTCTGCTGGTCCGTCCGAACTTCGGGACAAAGTCCGGGTCCGGACGGAACCCGAACGATCGCACGGACACCGAACCCCATTGAAATCAATGGGGACCTGAACTTTTAGACACAAAAATGGCTGTAACAAAGTCCTGGAAAGCCCTAGAGGGCTGCAAAGGGAAGTAAAATGGGGGTAAGGGTAGGGCAAGTGCCCTACAAAAAAATGGGGACAGAGAAATAACGCCCTATGCCGTGCTAAACACACGTTCCGACAATACACTGGCTGCAGGGCAGGCCAGCACCTCCAAGGCATAAAGGGCAAGCTCAGGCCATGTGGCCAATTTGGAGACCCAGAAGTTGAATGGGGCAGACCCATCAGGCAGTCCGTGTAGGCGTGTGCCCACATACTCTTGCACCATGTTGCTGAAATGCTGCCTCCTGCTAAGACGTTGTCTATCGGCTGGTGGTGCTATTTGTTGTGGCGGGCTGCTGACAAAGCTTTGCCACATTTCAGCCATGCTAACCCTGCCTTCTGAGGTGCTGGCGGTGGCACAGCTGAGTTGGTGGCCTCTACCTCCTCCTCCTCCTCTACCTTCACCCTGTGCTTCCGCTGAGCCCCCGGTATCATTTGGGAATGCTCTCAGCAGCGCCTCTACCAGTGTGCGCTTGTATTCGCGCATCTTCCTCTCACGCTCCAGTGAGGGGATTAAGGATGGCACGTTGTCCTTGTAACGGGGATCCAGCAGGGTGGCCACACAGTAATCAGAGGAAGTTACAATGTGGGCAACTCGGCTGTCGTTGCGCAGGCACTGCAGCATGTAGTCGGCCATGTGCGCCAGGCTGCCCACAGGCAAAGACAAGCTGTCCTCTGTGGGAGGTATATCATCTGTGTCCTCTGTATCCCCCCAGCCACACTCCAGTGCTGCGTTGGGTGGCACCCTGCTGCAATTCCTCCTCCTCTTCCTCCTCATCTTCCTCGTCCTCCAGAACTGTGCCCTGGCTTGAATATTTTGGACCTGGCCTATGCTGGTGCAGGAACCAACCCTCCGAGCCACTTGCGAATGACTGGCCTGATAACCGTGGAAATGACCCCTCTTCCTCCTCCTCATCCTCCTGTGCCACATCCTCTTCCATCATGGCCCGAATTGTTTTTTCAAGGAGACATAGAAGTGGTATAGTAACGCTGAGAACAGCATCATCGGCACTGGCCATGTTGGTGGAGTACTCAAAACACCACAATACGCTACACAGGTCTCGCATGGAGGCCCACTCGTTGGTGGTGAAGTGTTGCTGTTCCACAGAGCGACTGACCCGTGCGTGCTGCAGCTGAAACTCCACTATTGCCTGCTGCTGCTCGCACAGTCTCTCCAGCAT
>BLSH010164994.1:32717-47304 GCA_018402905.1 Glandirana rugosa
CTACACCCTGACCCACACCATGAAAGGTTTTAGTCTCTGCCGCCAAGCAGATGGACTCGTCCTTCGAATTGTCTGTACTTATCACAACTCGCTTGGGCCTGACATTGCAAGCCCAGGCATGGCTTGAAAGCCCACAGGCGCCGTGCCTGGGCCTGGGCCTGTAAAGTTTTTAGCAAACCAAGCCAGGCCCCAAGACGATAAAATGAGGTGCACAACTCTTCGACGTCCCTGTGACTCCAGCTTATAAAGAGGCTGGGTCACATGATGCACTGGCCAATCACAGCCATGCCATTAGTAGGCATGGCTGTGGTGGCTTCTAAGGGCAAACCAGTGAAACGCTCGTTGATTGGCTGCCCTGCAGCTTCTCAACACGTGGAGTAAAATAGCAGAACCCCGGACCGAACCAAACGATTTTTGAAATGTCCGGGTCCGGGTCCGTGCCGCGGACACCCGAAAGTTCGGTACGGACCCGAACGTTACAGTCCGGGTTCGCTCAACACTATTCATGTCTGTTAAGCTTCCTGCTCAGGTAGACGAACCGCCGTCTCTGATTTTGGAAAGTACCACACCCAGTCCCACATCAGAGGCGTCTGTCTATATGACAAACTCCTTTGTGAAATCTGGGGTCTCAAACACTGGTTGTGCACAAAGGGCTTGCTTCAACATATGAAATGCATTTCTGCCTCAGGATTCCACTTAATCATGACCGACTCTGTACCCTTTGTCAGGTCTGTCAGTGGAGCTGTAATGGTGGCAAAATTGGGTATAAAATGCCTGTAGTACCCTGTGATCTACAGAAATGCACAAACTTGCTTTTTATTTATAGGTTGGTGCCATTTTTGAACCACCTAAATCTTATTAATCTGAGGCTTAATAACAATAATGACCAATAATGTAGCCTATGGCACACTTTTTCGGGTTGGCAGTGAGTCCTGTTTTCCTAAGGGAATCTACTACTGCTTGCACCCAGGGCAAATGAGATTCCCAATCTGGGCTGTGGATGACTACATCATCTAAATAGGCGGCTGCGTATTGGCGATGTGGTCTCAATGTCTGTCTCTGGAATGAGGCAGGAGCACATGCAAACCAAAAGACATCCACTTATATTGGAATGACCCCTCAGGAGTAGAAAAGGCAGTCTTGTCTTTTGCAGACTCCATTAGGGGTATCTGCAAATAACCTTTAGTCAGGTCTAACATAGTTATGTACCTGGCACTTTCCAATCTGTCAACAAGCTCGTCCACCCGAGGCATTGGGTACGCATCGATTTTGGACACACTATTCAACTTCCTGAAATCATTACTGTGAAAGACCCGGTACAGAGGCTTTTGGAGGGGACTGAATGCTAGCCTCTTACCCATTGACTATGGGCCGGGATTTTAAGGGAACACTACTTTTTGTGAGATGCATGCCTGGGGACCCTTGAAGTAATGTTACTTTGGATTAAAGTCCATGTCTCCCAAAGACACACAGACTCTGGGATCCCTGTATAGGGCCTAACTGCCTCACTGCCAATAGTGACTTTCACACTGGGTCTCCAAGCAGACATTGATGTCATCAACTCAAGACACCTGTTTGAGATTGTACTTCAAATGGGACATTGCATAAGCTTTGCCTCATTACCTGTGATAGGCTGTTGCCATGCTGTCTCCAGTTTCTGTTTGATCAGAGCATTGCTTAGATGTGGACTTCATGGTTACTTGTGAATTGTTAATTAACTATTGGGGGGTGTGTTTATACTAATAACAATGTGCTTTGTAGTTTGGGATTTAGGAGATGGCACATCTGGCCTTGAAGATAACCAAACTGGTTAAAGGACTACATAATTAGTTCATGTTAATAAAGTAATGTGATCAGGAGGGGAGGGGGAAAGTACTCCTGATATGGTATATATTTGTGTGTGTTGGTTCAAATAAACAGTCCATGTTCCTACAAGCTAGTGTCGTATAGTTTGTACGGGCGGCTATAACATCTGATCTCCGATGTTCAGACTGAAGGAAGTGGTATTCTGATGGAAGTACTCAAGCGGAGTGGGTCAGCTCCATCACAACTGGTGGCAAGCGGTGGGATGCTTCCTGCAGTCTGGGACATCCAAACCTCCACTGGGATCCAAGATCCGTATAGCAGAAGAGGAGAGATACTGATACCAGCAGCCATGGAAGAGGAATTCGGAAGGAGTTTGTGAGAGATGCAGATACAGCACAGAGGACCAGTATCAGAGCAGGTCCTGCTGGGAAGGGATGGTTCTATTCGCTGCGAACTCTGGAAGGAAACGCTAGCCCATGAGCAGCACCACCATGGAAAAATTCTCCCCTCCATCCAGGAAAGGTACTAGTCACAGTATGGATTGGGAGTACTGTTTTTGGGGGAAAAAACGCACAAGGAGCAGACAGCTGAGTTAAGCAGGCTAGTCTGGGCAGAGATGCGGCTGGATGAGAGCTACAGAGCCCTCCGGTGGCACGTATCCCAAGCATGTCCTTGGATAGCCAATGACAGCCCAACGGAAGGCTTTGGCTACGGCGGCCTGGAACTGTTGTATGTGAGGCTGTCAGTGGACCCTAACTTTGGGATTGATTTGGAGTGGCGGTTGGATGATATCATGAATTACAGAGAAGAGATACTGAATGTCTCAGAAGTGCACTGGTTACTGGACGATATAGAGTTTCTGGCCGTTCAGGAATGGGAGCTGGAGATCGCCTACATATGGCTGCTTGACTCTGCTCAGTGCCAGGACTGGGCTCCCTTTGCCTGGGACTATCCAGAAGTGCCAGCTGACAGTCCTGAAATCTTGGCTGAAGTGTCAGCAATGGAGCAGAGTAACAGTGTGCTTTGCCCATCTCCGCCCACAGCTATGGATGCGGAGGACTTATGGCGGATGCAGCAAGTATTGACTGACCTTGACAAACCTGTTTCTGCACAGGATGAGCTTGGATGGAGGAAGCCATCCTCATTCCCCAATGTGCTACCAAGAGTGCTACCAATCTCTGCCCAGCACCAGCAACAACTTTGGAATTCCAGGGAGCTGGGGCAGTAGGCCTCCCTCCCAAACAGTTAGCCAGAGCAGATGATGTGGAGTCCCCAGCAGAAGAGTTGGCAACAGGGCAGAGTGCCACTGGCCTCTGCCCAGCACCTACAGTTTCACCTCAGCTTCAGGGAACTGGGGCAGATGGCCCCTCTACCCAGCAACAGACCGAGCCATGGAATGGTAAACACCACCCAGTTGCAGAGCTGGCAGCTTGACAGAGAGTCAAGGACCTCTGCCCCACACTTACTGATAACCACTATTCTTTGCAGCCAAGAATGGCGATCATGCGGACCGACGATGTAAGTGCACTCTGCCTGACTAACGCATGTCCAGACCAGGTGGAGGTTTGGGACCTTGTTAATCGATTTTGATGGGGGAGAAATGTAACAGACTCATCCGGGACAGAAGCTTTTGGAGGGGACTGAATGCTAGCCTCTTACCCATTGACTATGGGCTGGGATTTTAAGGGAACACTACTTTTTGTGAGGTGCATGCCTGGGGACCCTTGAAGTAATGTTACTTTGGATTAAAGTCCATGTCCCCCCAAGACACACAGACTCTGGGATCCCTGTATAGGGCCTAACTGCCTCACTGCCAATAGTGACTGTTTCACACTGGGTCTCCAAGCAGACGCTGATGTCATCAACTCAAGCCACTTGTTTGAGATTGCACTTCAAATGGGACATTGTATAAGCGTTGCCTCATTACCTGTGATAGACTGCTGCCATGCTGTCTCCAGTTTCTGTTTGATCAGAGCATTGCTTAGATGTGGACTTCATGGTTACTTGTGAATTGTTGATTAACTATTGGGGGATGTGTTTATACTAATAACAATGTGCTTGACAAGTGTGGGGGGTGTGGCCGCGACGGGCATGTGAGCAGAAGCATCTCACAGAGCTCCCTCTGTGTATCCTGTCACCGATCCTCTCCCCGGCTACAAAGACTCCTAATTCCAGTATCATTCGACTCCTCTCTCTGGCAGGATTGCTCCAATACCGTCGGTGACCCGCTCCGCAGCCGCTATGACCCACAAAACGAAGGAGGATGCGGCGGCCTCTGGAATGCAAGATGGCGCCAGCGACGCTGCACTGCCTCAAACACTGAAGGCATCTAAAGGGCTAGTCAAGCCTAAGGACACAGGTACCAAGAGTAAACATTTGAAAATAATGGGTAAAGACAACCTGGGGGACATTCTCTATTATACTAAAAGGCTGGCGGAGCTACAAGGACACAAGGACAGTGGAGGAGGCATATACTCCCCAGACTTAATGACAGAGGCCACGCCAGAGCAGGGGACAGAGACTGAGGATGGAGATGCACAAGCAATAGGCCTTACAGTATGCTCGGAGGAGCCCACTGACAGTGACCAGCAGCCAAATCCTGAGTGCGGTACATACCTGTACGGTCTTGGTTAACACAGTTAAGGATAGGCTGGGGGGACTGACAGAGGAGGTTGCTCTCCTCTGACAGGATTTGCAAAAAATCAGAGAACGCACCATGGCCACTGATAGCCGCATAAGTGATACTGAAGACCAACTCGCACCCCTGATTACCGAAGCACGATCCAACGCCCGCATGGCGCATGAAAATAGGGATAAAGCCGACGACCTCGAGAATCTGCTTCGCAGGAATAATGTACGCATAGTGGGGCTCCCAGAGAGGGTGGAGGGCAGGGACCCCACGGAGTTTATTGAATCATGGATACTGGAAGTTTTTGGTAAATAGGCCTTTACGCCACTATTTGCTATTGAAAGGGCCCATAGGGTCCCGGCCAGAGCTTTACCAGGAAATGCGCCCAGGCCAATACGAGCGCGGTTACTTCACTACCGTGACAGGGAGAAAGTGCTGCGCCTGGCGAGAGAAAACCCGAATATACAATACAATAGGACAAAAGTGTCATTTTATCCTGATTTCTCATCCGAGGTGCAGCGTCAGCGGGCAAAGTTCTCTGATGTTAAACAAAGACTGAGGAGGCTCGGGTTGCCGTATGCCATGTTATACCCGGTGCGGCTACGGGTCACAGCTGATGGCCGTACTCATTTTTTCAACACAGCAACAGATACTGCAGAATGACTGGATGTTCAGGAACCATCCCTACGTCGTCTCCCTCTTGAGGAAGCAGCAGCCTGACACCCCTGGATTAAAAACATAACAATCTTGTCTGCTAAAGCATTGGCTTGAAACAGAGAAACTTGTTATGCATTCTACACCCTAGCCGGGGACACACTTATAACAAGACACAAAACGTTTATATCCCCTACACCAGGGAGTTTTGGTTGCACCACGATCGTGAAAACGGATTGACACCGAGAGGTGTCGCTCTCAGGGCAGGTGCGTAGATGCAGCCCACACATTGCGCTTGATGTACCTCATAGTACAAACACAACCAGCTGCGTGGCTCAAACAGCCATCACCAAAATGTGTAACAGCGCTAATTAAAGTCCATAAACCAATTTATAAGTAAAGGGTGGACATAGTCCCAGAAAAGCACAGATCTTGAAGTTGAGGTAGTGTGTAGGGAAGCAGGATCTGATCACCGAATGAAGATAGTATATCACCGCGTGCAGCACACAAATCCACAATCTGCTTACCAGAAGTGAGAATCACAAGAGCCAGTAATTAATCATCTGATGCGCTTCCTTGTGATACAGCCTCCAAATCTCCACCTACTTCTGTGCCTTGCGAACACTCCCAGATCACGTCACGTGATCTGGTTGTCACTGGGGTCACCAAAACTAGTGTCCCCACTGGAAGATTTCCGCTCTATTACTGTTCTGGGGACAACCCAAAATGTGGTATTTTCTTTCACTTTCACTTTTGGTGTAGTGATAAACAGGACAAGTTGAGATGGTGAATCTTCATACACCCTTGTCGAGGCAAACTCAATTCTTTTTGTAGTCCTCTGCGCCTCAGGATGTTTTCGGGAACTTATGGACTTATAGAACTCTCTCACAGTTCTTTGGGCTTAGGTGGATCCTGACATAGAAATGAACAGAGTACACTCACGGGTCCATGGAACTCTCTTAGTCCCCTTACTGAAGCAGGTCCTGGGCAGGCGCACCACAACACTTTACATCTTCCGGACAGGCATGGGTCTTCCTGGCAGTCTGGACTCCTGGATAGGCCTAAGGACTCAGGCCTAGCTGCCATGAGGCTTCTGTAACGCAGGCCCCTCCCAGCGAACTGGGAGAGCGACTGGGGCCTACCCCAGCGGAGCTGGGCTGGACACTCTTCCCCCCAGATGAGCTGGGCTGGACTCTGACCCCGATCACATGACTTCCTCCCAATATATGGTCTCCTCCCACCTACCCACAATGCACTTGCACCGAGTGGATTGGCTAGGAAAAGAATGAGATTACTCCAGAATGTTCTGGAATATTATGACTTATCACACCCATATCTTAGGCAGCAGTGCCATCTACTGACATGGTGGAAAAGTACACTGAAAAAGTTTAGTGATGAGGGCTACAAATCACAGCAAGACCAATAGTGTCGTGCAAATATCCCTAAACAAATTTAGCACCCCGCTACAGTCACTTAAGGGGAATCTTCATTTCTGCCATTTCTAAGATTAAAACTAATTCAAAGGCACATGAAACACAGCTTGGTAAACTGGTGAACAGGTTGGAAGGGGAGCATCTAGCGAATCCAACAGAACAAACAAAAGCTGCATGGCTCTCAGTGCAGGATACGTTAGATCAAGTGATTAGCTCTAAAGCAGAAAAGAGAAGGTTTTTCTCTAAAGTAACCTTTTATGAAGAGGGGGAGCAGACGGGCCGTCTGCTAGCAAAAATTGTCAGCGTGCGCCCTTCAGCCCCAGCCATAGGAGCTCTGGAGCTGTTGAATGGACGAGTGGTAAATATGTATGAATGAGCTGGTTCGATTTTATGCAGATCTCTACGCATCCAAGGCATCATATACCCAGGAGGAATTGCATGCGTATTTAGCATCCGTCTCCTTGCCGTCCCTTTCAGCTGATAAGAGGCAACGCTTGGATGCCCCTCTGACGCTGGAGGAACTCTGGAGGCGATTGGAGCATTCCCACACGCTAAAGCCCCAGGGGACGACGGAATTCCCATGGAAGTTTACCAAGAGTACTCAGAACTGCTTTTGCCCAGACTTCTGGCAAGCACGGCAACTTCCCGAGTCGATGTCCAGGGCCTGCATCATACTGTTACTAAAACCGGGCAAAGTTGCAATGGAGCCTTCTTCCTATAGACTCATCTCGCTTCTTCATACAGACATCAAAATTCTGGCCAAGGTGTTGGCTAGAAGGTTTAACACGGATATAGGGGACATAATCCACCCGGATCAAGCCGGATTCATGCCCTATAAATCTACAGAGATCAACCATCGGAGGTTGTTTGTTAACATGCAGTCCAGGGCAGATAATACAGGAGGCAGGGCCTTGCCATCGCTGGACACGAACAAGGCTTTTGATAGCGTGGAATGGGGATATCTGTGGGCGGTTCTGGGGAAATTTGGATTTGGGGACGAATTTATTTCATGAGTTGAGTTATTATACCACAGGCCAACAGCCACAATCAGAGAGGGTGGCAGAGTCTCTCAGCCGTTTGAGTTGGGAAGGGGTACCTGGCAAGGATGCCCACTCTCGCCACTGTTGTTCGCGGAGGCAATAGAGCTACTGGCAGCACAAATTAGAGCACACCCAGAAATAGTAGGATTTAAATACGGCCACATACATGAAAAAATTCTCCTATATGCGGATGATATGCTTTTGCTTATGGGGGATGTCAATACTTCTCTGACTAGGGTGATGGAGGTAATTTTAAAGTTCGGTAGATTCTGGGGGCTGATGATCAATTGGTCTAAATACGCGCTGTTGCCTCTGGACAAGGAGGACACTCCCAATTTATCACCGTCCTGCCCAGTACAGGTGGTTCCTCAGTTTAAATACCTTGGAATTATCATCTCCCCTCGGATTACTGATTACTGCCAATTACACATCTCCCCATTACTCAATAGATTCAGGGATAAGGTCACATTGTGGAACAAATTATGGCTGTCGGTGGCGAGAAGGGCCAATTTACTCAAAATTATATTTATGCCCCAACTACTCTATTTCTTACACAACTCCCCGGTAGTGGTTCTCCTGAAATTATTTCGAATAGTGAATTCCATATTTAGAGCCTTGTTGTGGAAGGCCGGGTGCACGCGTAGCAAACTAGAGCAGTTGCAGAAGCTGAAAGATGGAGGAGGGTTGGCCCTCCTGAATCCGTGGATATATTACATTGCCTCTCAGCTCCAACATTTGATAGGTGGACTACGGGGGCAGGCCTCACAGGGAGAGACGGGTACCGATTCCACGCTATCAATTATGCTGTATGAAACGGGGCCTCTGCTCTGGCAGAGGGGCTGGAGGCTCAATTCTTCTGTAGGTTGAACAAAAGGTGTCCGACTTACAGACTTATGCAAAAGGTTTGGGACAAGGCAGTTACAAAAAGTTGATGGTTATACAGAGTTTAGTCCCATCTGGGGGAACCTTTCGTACCCTGAACTGGCCAAACTACAACATGCACCTATATGGAAAACGTACGGGGTGACACATATCAAACATATTCTTCACAATGGGAAGCTTCTCGCATTTTCTCAGCTAAGGGCAAAATATAATATTCCAGCTAACAGATTTTTCTACTACCTACAGCTGCAGCACGCTGTGATGGCACAGCTGTCACTCCAGGATGCAGCCTTGTCTCCTACCCCTATCTTTAACTATGTGCAGCAGGCGACCTGCACAAAAGGATTTATATCAAGCTGCTATGCCATGCTTATGGGGGGCCATTTAGCAAACTTTCCTAACTCCGCCTGTGTAAAATGGGAGGGCGACGTGGGGGAGATACCCGGGGAATTGTGGGAGGAGGCCCTGCTCTCTTAATGTGTCGCAAAGACTCTCACAACTGTACATTCTATTGAGAGTCCATCGTACACTGGCCAGGTTGCATGCGTTGGGGCTCCGACCAGATCCTTTATGTGGACGATGTCAAACGGGTGTGGGAGACTTAATACATCTGATGTGGCGGTGCCCCAAACTCCACCGATACTGGAGCTTGGTGGTCTCCACGATCAATGCAACCTGGCAGGTCTCCATCCCTCTAGACCCTAAACAGTATATTCTGGGCATTCTAGATGCAGTGGTTGGGGACAAATATGAGAGGGAGGCGACTGCCCGGGCCCTGTTCAAGCCTCAGAAACTCATCCTGCAGCACTGGGTTTCATCAGTACCCCCTTCGTTTCATATGTGGACAGAGACAATGGGAAATGTGCTCAGGATGGAAAAATTGATATACCAACATAGGGGCAGCCACTTAAAGTTTGAAAAACTTTGGGGAAACTGGTTAGCCGTCCCGGGACTAGCCCCTGCGGACCTGGTGATAGACAGGCTAATTATGTAAAGAGTGGTGAGAATTGACTTCCCGTGACAAGAGATGGAGGGAGGGGGGGGATTGTAAGGGGTTTATGATTTGCTCGATAATATACTCATTTGCCAAGATGTGTTGGGAAAATGTTATATGTGCACTGTAATATGTGGGTAATGTGCCTCTTGACAGTATGGTGCGACAAGGGGAACGGTTCGGAAGGTATACTATGGCATTGTACCACGATTGATCTGTATATTGAACATGCAATGCTTATAAGATGGCATATTGTTCACTGTTGTGACATCTAAATAAACTTTAACCTGATTTAAAAAAAAATAACAATGTGCTTTGTAGGGAGTAAAAGGGAAATGTAGGGTAAGAGATGGGGGGAACATGGAAGATTTGTTGGGATTATCACGGTGCATATGATTTAAGTCACAACAAGGAAATTATAAAAACATTTGTTTTATTAATACACATTTAAAATTAGTACCGTGTTGAAGTAACAATCGAAAATTCACTGTACATAGAAGAGTAGTTTGCATAAATTATAAAATAAGCGATGATGGCATTGCATGATGGTGAGTATTCTATCCTACATGTTTCGGAATACGGCTTCCTCAGGGATTTAGACAGGGCACCATACAATATTAAATGCCCATCGGCCTTTGCCCATCAACACGGCTGAGAATGCATCGGAACCCGAGCCACCATGCATGTCACACCAGGGAGGGGGAGCGCTGCATGCCCACAGACGGTCTCAAAGCAGCCAGCTTACACACTTTATTATGCAAATACTACATGTGGATCACTTCCGGAGGGCGCTGTGGAGATCTCGCCGCTCTTTGCAAGCTGGTATTAAACCAGCAGAAGCAGACTAAAAGAGCAAATGATCTCTGCAGCAGCAACATCTGGTCTGGCTGTATGAGGGTTGCTGCTGCAGAGATTTTTTGCTCTTTTAGTCTGCTCCTGCTGGTTTAATACAAGCTTGCAAAGAGCGGCGAGATCTCCACAGCGCCCTCCGGAAGTGATCCACATGTAGTATTTGCACAATAAAGCGTGTGAATTAGCTGGCTGCTTTCAGACCATCTGTGGGCATGCAGCGCTCCCCCTCACTGGTGTGATGTGCATGGTGGCTTGGGTTCCGGTGCAATTTCAGCCGCATTAATATTATATGGTGGCCTGTCTAAATCCCTGAGGAAGCTGTATTTTGGCGAAACATGTAGGATAGAATACTCAGCATCATACAATGCCATCATCGCTTATTTTATAATTTATGCAAACTATTCTTCTATGTACAGTGAATTTTCGATTGTTATTTCACCACCGTAATAATTTTTAATGTGTATTAATAAAACAAATGTTTTTATAATTTTCTTGTTGTGACTTAAATCATATGCACTGTGATAATCCCAACAAATCTTCCATGTTCCGCCCATCTCTTACCCTACATTTCCCTTTTTCTCCCCAATTAACCATAACTATATGAGATGAGGTGCCTACATTGAACTGCGCCACCGCATCACTCAATTGAAACTAGAATGTGCTTTGTAGTTTGGGATTTAGGAGACGGCACGTTTGGCCTTGAAGATCACCTAGGCTGGTTAAAGGACTAGATAATTAGTTTATGTTAATGAAGTAATGTGATCAGGAGGGGACGGGAAAGTACTCCTGATATGGTATATATTTGTGTGTGTTTGTTCAAATAAACAGTCCATGTTCCTACAAGCTAGTGTCGTATAGTTTGTACGGGCGGCTATAACATCTGATCTCTGATGTTCAGACTGAAGAAAGCGGTATTCTGACAGAAGTACTCAAACGGAGTGGGTCGGTTCCGTAACAATTACAAAACCTTATAGTACCATCTGGGTTTGGGGCCAACACTATGGGACGTGACCAATCACTGTCGGACTCCTCTATCACGTCCAACTCTAACACGTTCTTTATTTCATTTGCAACTGCTTCACGCCTAGCCTCGGGTATTCTATAGGGCTTTACATTTACGCGGACAGCTGGTTCCGTAATGATGTCCTGCTGTATAACTGTGGTCAGTCCGGGTAGGTGAGAGAAAAAGTTTCTATTCTTACTCACAAACTCTTTAACGTCCTTTTGTTGGGCCACTGACAAGGTTTCAGTTATGGGTACCTCAGTTGTCACAGGGGCCATGTCCTTTTGGGGAGTTGGCACTGCCAGTAAAGTCTCTGTCCTTGCAAGGTTTCAAGAGATTGACATGACATTTGTTCTGGTTTGCTTTTCCCTGGCTGGTAAACTTTGTAGTTTACTTCCCCTACTCTCTCCATAATTTCAAAGAAACCCTGCCACTTTGCTAGGAATTTTCTCTCAACTGTGGGAACTAGTACCAGCACTCTATCCCCCAGGTTGAAGGTTCGGGTCTTGGCACCCCGATTATAAACCCTTCTCTGGGCCTCCTGGGCTTGTTCCATATGTTCCCATACAAGTGGCATGACTGCCTCTATTCTATCTTGCATCAGTGAGATATGCTCAATGACGCTTCTGTAAGGCGTGGTCTCTCCCTCCCATGTTTCTTTTGCGACATCTAGCAATCCCCTGGGATGTCTACCATACAATTGTTCAAAAGGTGAATAACCTGTAGATGCCCGAGGTACCTCTCATGTGGCAAACATGAAGTATGGCAGCAAAAATTCCCAATTTCTCCCATCTTTGTCCACCACCTTTTTTAACATGCCTTTGAGCATTTTGTTAAATCACTCCACAAGACCATCAGTTTGGGGTTGGTAGACAGATGTACGGAGATGGGAGATTTTGTACAACTTACACAATTCTTTAGTGATTCTGGACATAAATGGTGTGCCTTGATCTGTTAACAGCTCTTTTGGAATACCCACACAAGTAAATACCTGGACAAGCTCTTTGGCAAAAGCCTTAGCTGAGGCATTACGCAAGGGAATGACTTCAGGATACGTGTGGCATAGTCCAGTATTACCAGTATGTGCTGATGGCCCCGGGCAGACATTATTACTGGTCCCACCCGATCCACGCCAATTCTTTAAAAAGGCACTTAATTTATCATAACGGTACCAGCGGACTGCAAAAATGGGGCAATGGCGCAGAATACCGACACTGGGCACGACTCACAATATTCTTTGACATCTGCATGTAACTCCAACAGGCCCCAAAAGAATCTCTGGGTTATACTCTCCTTAGTTTTCTCTATACCCAGATGTCCAAACAATGGGGAAAATCTAATACCATCCGGCGATAGGGTTTGGGAACCACTAATTACTCTACCTCCTCCTCCCCTAGCTTGACCACTTGATACAGCAAGTTATTTTTAAAAGCCATGTAGGGAAAAGACACCCCTACATTGGGTTCAACAGGTTTGCCATCAATCATTTTAATGTTTTCTCTGGCTCATGAATGGCTAATGAATGTGGAGTCACTTAATTGTTCCGTACAAAAGTCATCTTTCCTGACTTCTAAGTCAGGCACTACATTCTGTCCACTCTCACTATTAGAGTATGAGATAACTTCTCGTTCGTTATCCTCAAGCTGGGACTGGATTCTAGCTACTCCTGCTCTCCAGCCATTACAGAAAAAGGAAAGGACCTATACCTCCATTGGACACACCAACAGTTTCCCTTTCAATTTTGCAATCACAAGGGTCCAGAGTGAGTTCCAGTGTTTCCTCAGCAGGGGGAGCTCTGTCCTCCCAACTCCTTTTGTTTTCCCATAAACTCCAGAAGTGGGGAAAATCTCTCCCCACTAGGGCTTCATGAAGTAGTGAGGGTACCACACACACACTGAATGTGTCACGGTGCCCCAAGGGGTATCAAACTCCACCACAACAGTCTCGTAGTCATGTGTGTCACCATGTATACAAATCATCTCAATAGTGCTAGGGTGTAACTTTGCAGGATTTACAAAATCATCTTTGTCACAACACTACCAGAATCTTGCAGAGCAGTGATTGGCTTTCCATCCACTGAAATCACACACATTTGTTTTTCCATGCGTTCCCGACATGATGCAGTACGCAAAAAGAGACGTGCTTTTTCAAGTAAGCATTATCACATTGCATTGGTTCATCATTTAGGGAACAGTTAGCACCAATATGACCTAACATATGGCAGCAACACCATTTATGTGTTCTGTACCCAGTCCTCTAAATGGCCTCAGAGGCCTTCCTGACCTATTTGGCCAGTCTCCAGGTCCTGAGCCCATAGTCTCATTATCTGTGGCAGCAGTCTTGTAATTTGTCCCCATGTCTTTGAACCCTGGAACAGTCTTACAGGATCCTCCGGGCGATTTTTCACCCCTAGAGACATTGGAGTGGGGCACAAATGGATTCAACATGTCCTCTGTAGCAGTATATCTTTCCACCAGGTCCACCAGCTGGATTTCAGTCTTAGGGTCCCCATGGCTGACCCACTTCCTCAAAGTGGCAGGGAGCACGCGTAAATAATGGTCCATGAACACACGTTCCACAATCTCAGGGCCCTGCAAAGTCTCTGGCTGCAGCCATTTCTTGGTGAGGTTTATTAAGTCAAACATTTGGGAGCGGGCAAAGGACCTGCGGACCCTTCTTTAACTCCACCAGAGCCTCCGCAATCTGACGATTCAGCTCCTGCTGCGCTGCAATGGCTTGTGTGACTTGGTGATAGAGTTCCTGCTACTGGCAATTGTTCTCCTGCTTGGTGGCAGTGGCCTGCAGCAGGGCTTTTAACTAGAGTTGAGCGAACCTCTGAAAGTTCGGGTTCTGCTGGTCCGTCCGAACTTCGGGACAAAGTCCGGGTCCGGGTCCGGACGGAACCCGAACGATCGCACGGACAACGAACCCCATTGAAATCAATGGGGACCCGAACTTTTAGGCACAAAAATGGCTGTAACAAAGTCCTGGAAAGCCCTAGAGGGCTGCAAAAGGAAGTAAAATGGGGGTAAGGGTAGGGCAAGTGCCCTACAAAAAAGTGGGGACAGGGAAATAACTTTAAATATTTTTTAAAAAATAAAAACATAAAAAAAGCAGAAATGGAGGTGAATGTGGATCATCTTCAAACTGTGTCTGAAAAGTATTAATTAACGGTAGAAGCCATATAACTGTTCTAAAATCATCTTCAAACTAGGGCAAGTGCCCTACAAATAAATGGGGATAGGGCAAATAAATTAAAATCAAGTAAAAAAACGGGAAGGGGGGTGGATGTGG
>BLSH010164994.1:68647-87698 GCA_018402905.1 Glandirana rugosa
GCCACCTGTAATAAAGGATCGGCACGACTCCCCATACACCCTCGCTGCAAACTCGAGTATTTCCTCAACAATGTAGGGACGTTCGCAAAATACCGATAAGGTGATTAGACCTTCGGTTAGTCAAGACCATTCGTCGAAAAGTAGCCACCACCACCTAAACCTGTGAACGTACGACTTGTAACAATTGGGAAAGGTGTGACCCACTATTAGGAGATGAAACCTCTCTGGAGAAATACGACGTACACTGACAATAAGTTCACGTTGAAATATGGTAAATACCTCACATAAATGGTAAATTAAAACATATACGTGAACATTGGTATATCATAACCTCATATCTATGAAGTATTGAGGCAAAAGGATAGCAGAAAACAATCCATAAATGGTATAAAGTTGCACTTGAATAACAGTCACATGCAGCATAAAGAGGTCTCTCCAAAGTAGAGGATTATCACCCAGTGTGGAAAGGGTTAACAATGTTCAGCATGCAAGTGTCCAAATCCACCACCACCGATGAAAAGCTGCTTACCAGAACTGATTGGCTTCCAGATTAGTGGAATAGCCATAAAACGCTTGCAGGGATGTAACAACTCCTTTATGAGCTCAAACGTCGCTCCCACATACCCCTCAGCACGGCTAGGAAATAATGTCCACCGATCCTCAGAGAACGTGAAAAGAGACACACAAGACCATACCGTAATCCCGTAAAATATTTATTGAGCATATAGTTAAGTATAATCCACAACACTCACATTTTCCAAACGAACGTTCAGCTCACATCTGGTTAACCAAAGACAGTGCACAGGACGGCCGTAGGAGCGCAGAGTCGCACGTCTAGGGTGTGCAGCCGACCGGTTTCATCATACCACTGACGTCTTCCTGGGCATCGGAAGTACCCGTAAAAATCGGGCATCCGAACCCCCCCTCCTCCCCAAAAGCTCAGTTTTGCCATCAGTAGCTGGGGAGGAGGTCTTAAAGCGGAAGTTCCTTACTTTTGAGTGGAACTCCGCTTTAAGCAGGAAGCTTAATAGGCATGAAAGGAATTATGCCATTGTGGAGAAGGAGTGCCAGGCTATCAAGTGGGCCTTAGAGGCCCTAAAATACAACTTGCTGGGAGGGTAGTTTAGGCTAGTCACCGACCATGCCCCCCTTAAGTGGATGTGTAACAACCGGGAGAAAAATAGCCAGGTGACTAGGTGGTTCCTGGCCCTACATCCGTTTAAGTTCTTAGTGGAACACCGGGCTGGAAGGCTCCAAAATAATGCCGATGGTCTTTCCCGAGCCCACTGCATAGTCGGAACAGTTGCTCCACCTCAGGGGCTTGAGTAGAGGGGGAGATACGTGACATTATGCAATATATATATATATATATATATATATATATATATATATATATATATATACATACATACACACACACAATATCTCACAAAAGTGAGTACACCCCTCACATTTTTATAAATATTTTATTATATCTTTTCATGTGACAACACTGATGAAATGACACTTTGCTGCAATATAAAGTCATAAATTTACAGCTTCTATAACAGTTGTGACATTATGCGAGGCGCCAAAATGGACGGGCGATACTTGTCACCTCACATGCAATCATTTTGAGGCGACTAGTGAGAGTCCGACCCGGATTTTGCCAGCCACCGTGGAAGAGCTGGTTCCGGCCCAGACTTTGTGGTCCACTCAAACCCCTCTCCACCTACATTTAATGAACATGAAGAGAGCAGAAGAGAGCTCTATCCTGGATCTTAGAGGGATAAAGCTGAGTGAGCTCTGTGTGATAACTTGGACTCAAAGATCAAGGTTTGCACTTGTGGGTGTAGGGGACAGCCCCACACTGTATAGAGAGGAACCCGATTGTTTAGTGCTGGGCAGCAAAGTTTTCTTTTCTGTTTTGTTATGTGTTTTGATCTTGCAAACCTGTGATAATAAACATGGAAAGCTGCCATATTTTAAAGAAACTGACCTCCATGCTGAATATTTTCCTCTGAAAAGTGATCCCCACGAGCTAATCTCCCACACAGTGTAAATTTGCTGTCCCCTCAAAATAACTCAACACACAGCCATTAATGTCTAAACCCTGGCAAAAAAAAGTGAGTACAACCCTAAGTGAAAATGTCCAAATTGGGCCCAATTAGCCATTTTCCCTCCCCGGTGTCATGTGACTCACTGGTGTTACAAGGTCTCAGGTGTAAATGGGGAGCAGGTGTGTTAAATTTGGTGTTATCACTCTCACTCTGTCATACTGGTCACTGGAAGTTTAACATGGCACCTCATGGCAAAGAACTCTCTGATGATCTGAAAAAAGAATTGTTGCTCTACATAAAGATGGCCTAGGCTATATGAAGATTGCCAAGACCCTGAAACTGAGCTGCAGCACGGTGGCCAAGACCATAGAGAGGTTTAACAGGACAGGTTCCACTCAGAACAGGCCTCGCCATGGTCGACCAAAGAAGTTGAGTGTACGTGCTCAGCATCATATCCAAAAGTTGTCTAGGGGAAATAGACGTGTGAATGCTGCCAGCATTGCTGCAGAGTTGAAGGGGTGGGGGATCAGCCTGTCAGTGCTCAGATCATACACCGAACACTGCATCAAATTGGTCTGCATGAAGACCGCTGAAGACTAAGGACATGGATTACTGGAACCATGTCCTGTGGTCTGATGAGATCAAGATAGACTTATTTGGTTCAGATTGTGTCAAGCATGTGTGGCGGCAACCAGGTAAGGAGTATAAAGACAAGTGTGTCTTGCCTACAGTCAATCATGGTGGTGGGAGTGTCAGGGTATAGGGCTGCGTGAGTGCTGCTGGCACTGGGGAGCTACAGTTCACTGAGGGAACCATGAATGTCAACATGCAATTTGACATACTGAAGTAGAGGATTATCCCCTCCCTTCGAGATTGGGCTGCAGGGCAGTATTCCAACATGATTACAACCCCAAACACACCTCCAAGACGACCACTGCCTTGCTAAAGAAGCTAAGGTAAAGGTGATGGACTGGCCAAACATGTCTCCAGAACTAAAACCTATTCTGCATCTGTGGGGCATCCTCAAATGGAAGGTGGAGGAGCGCAAGGTGTCTAACATCCACCAGCTCTGTGATGTGGTCTTGGAGGAGGGGAAGAGGACTCCAGTGGAAATCTGTGAAGCTCTGGTGAACTCCATACCCAAAAGGGTTAATTAAGGCAGTGCTAGAAAATAATGGTGGCCACAAAAAATATTGACACTTTGGGCCCAATTTGGACATTTTCACTTAGGGGTGTACTCACTTTTGTTGCCAGCGATTTAGACATTAATGGCTGTGTGTTGAGTTATTTTGAGGAAACAGCAAATTTACACTGTTTTACAAGCTGTACACTCACTACTTTATATTGTAGCCAAGTGTAATTTCTTCAGCGTTGTCAAAAATGTGGGGGGGTAAGATACTGTGTGTACATGTATACAGTATATATATTGTGACGTTATGCAAGGCACGACAATGTATGGGCGATACTTGTCGCCTTGCATGCGATCATTTTGAGGCGACTAGCGGGAGTCTGACCCGGGTTTTGCTGGCCACCGCGGCAGAGCTGGTTCCGCCCTGGACTTTCTGGTCTACTCAAACCCCTCTTCATCTGCATTTAATGATCAGGAAGAAAAAAGGAAGAGATCTCACTAGAGCTCGATGCTGGATCTCAGAGGGAGAAAACAGAGAGCTCCGTGTGCTAATTTGGACTCTAAAACAAGGTTTGCAATGTGCTTATGTTTTGTGGGTGTCAGGGACAGCCCCACACCGTATAGAGAGGAATCTCTTTGCTTAGTGTAGCGCCAGATGGCAAGGTTTTGTTTTCTGTTTCTGTTTGTGTTTTGATCTTGCAAACCTGTAAAAATAGACCTGGCAACCGCCAAACTTTAAAGAGACTGACATCCATGCTGAATCTTTTCCCCTGAAAAATGATCCCCGTGAGTTAATCTCCCAAACGTGGTGGAGGATGCGGGCAACTTTCAAAGATGGAGGAAATGTTGAAGGCCCTGCTACAAGCCAAAGCAGCCCAGTGGTAAACCAACCGCCAGGTCGCAGAGGCTGCTGCAGCTCAGCAAGAGGAGAGTCACCAGGCTATCGCAGCACAACAGGAGGCTCAGCAAGAGGCAACTCGCCAGGCTATCGTAGCACAACAGGAGACAAACCAGCAGTTTGCGTAACCCCTGCCGGAGTTAAAAAAGGGGCCCCGCACCTTCTGTGTCAGTGGAGCCAAGGTTGTTACGCGGCTTGTACCACATGCAGGAGATGACACCTGCAGATGATGTGGAGGCGTACCTCACGACCTTTGAAAGAGTCGCTCTTCATGAAGGATGGCCAAAAGAACAGTGGGCAGTGCTGCTAGCACCATTCTTGACTGGCGAACTCCAAAAAGCTTACTTCGATCTGGAAACAGATAAGGCCCAGGACTATGAGACTCTAAAGGCAGCGAAACTTGCACGCCTAGAGGTCACCATGGCAGTCCGGGCCCAAATCGTGCATCAGTGGACCTATCGCACCGACAAGCCACCCCATTCGCAGATGTTTGACCTAGTTCACTTTACCAGGAAATGGCTACAGCCAGAGGTTTTGCCAGGTCCCCAGATCATGAACTCCAATGTCTAAAGGTGAATGATTGCACCGCAAACACGGTAAGACTGTTTCAGGGTTCAGGGGAGAGGGGAAATTTGATAAAACTGATACGGTTAAAGAGACTGGGGGCTCTAGACCTAGAGACTGGCCAAAGAAGCCAGGAAGGTCTTGGGGACCCTTGAGAGGACTGGGTATACAACACATGTTGCTACCGATGCCATGCATTGGGACATATTGCTGCCAATTGTCCCCTGAATGATGAACCCATGCAATGTGATGATGCTTATATGAACAGATGCATTTCTCTGTTTTCACAGGTCGCATGTATAGCATCATGCTCAAGTCACATGGAGAAGCAAATGTGTGTGATTGCTATTGACGGGAACCCGTCACTGCACTGTTTGACCCTGGTAGTGTAATAACTGTGATGAACGTGGATATCAGATCCCTGCCCTCCTCACTAACTCATGACAGAGGACCACCCAATCTCACACCGTGCTTATCACTAACGTAACAATGACACTCTCAGCTGCATCCAGCACAAAGGTTTTCCAGCTTGCGGGACCACAATCTATGTGCCAGCAGCCTGCCAGCGATTGTTACAGGGCTAATTCAAGCAATTAACCCTTTCCCTGCCACCACCTCTGTGGACCGAGCCAGAGGACCTCGTAATTTTAGCAATACCAATTATGATTTTAGAATAATCACCTGTAACACACGCTGTCACCACAGACAGGAATATTCAGATGATTTATCCTAAACAGTAGCACTCTTCAAAGGAACAGGTTCGTTATAGCTTGCATTAAGAGCTTTAAGGGCAAGATTAACATTTTTCAGAATAAGGTTTAATAATGAAAAGGTCAAAATTGGTGCAGATAAAATATTTACAGAAAAATGGTGTTACAAAGCAATAAAGACATAATATACAGCAGCGAGAGATAAGGCAGAATAAAAGGGGAAAAAGATACTTACAGTAAATGTCCGTGATTGATCAGAGATTTGTCGATGAGTCCACAGGTCCTCAGAGGTTTGTTCTTTGATGGTAAAGTGAGAAATCAGAACTGTCCGATCTATTCCCTTTTTCTCTGGAAGCAAAGGGGTGGGGCCACATACCCCTGACCACTTACATGGGTAAGGAGGGCTTGGACTATGGCACAACAACCATCCCTGATGCAAGTCTCTGTATCAATATCATATCTCTGAATATGATCATGGTGCAGCCCCAACACTAAGGGATTCTAGCTCAGCATGAAAGTTGCATTAAAGCGGTTGTCTACCCTCCTAAAAAAAAACTAACAAAAAAACAAAAAAAACACCTGCAAGGTAAAGGCATAATCTCATTATGAAGTACTTACCTCAGAACAAAGCTCCCGCAGGTCCGCCTGGTCCCCGAGGAGGAAGCTGCCATCTTCCCTCCGTGGATCCTTCCGGGTACGCAGCTCCTGTGAGTGGTGGAGCCGCTAGACGTCACTCCCACGCATGCGCCGGAGCCCGTCTTTTACAGCGGACTTTCTGGCAGGGTCCGGCGCTATGCATCGGGACAGCACTGCGCATGCGCCTGCTGATGTCAGCGGCACTTGCAGTGAGAATATCTCCTAAACCATGCAGGTTTAGAAGATATTCTTTTTACCTACAGGTAAGCCTGATTATAGGCTTACCTGTAGGAAAAAATTACTTTTTGGGGATACAACCGCTTTAAAATAAGTCAAAACACGTCAGGTTCTCCAGCTCCGGGCCTTCTTGCGGAGGTCCCAGAGGACCCCAGGAGGCTCCAGACAGTTGACTACACTGGAGGCGATATGCCTCTCCGGGCAGCCCGTTCACCACGGCCTCTCCATACTATATACCTTGTTGACTCAGCCCCGAGCCGATTTTCAGCCACCATTCCTTCTTCAATGGGAAGAGGATCTGGGTGTTCAGCTGACTGCTGCAGAAAGAGAGAAAATACTGCACTTTGCCCATAAATCCTCCATAGCTACCAGGATTCAAGAATCCTGTTATAAAATTCTTACAAGATGGTACAGAGTGCCAACGGTTCTGCATCGGTTCTTCCCTCGGACTTCGGAGTGGTGCTGGCGATGTGGAAGGGGGGAAGGCACAATGCTCCACATCTTTTGGGACTGTCCAAAACTGCGTCCCTTTTGGAAGGGGGTGATCCGCACCATAAAAAACCTGACTGGCGTTGATGTGGAAGACAAGCCACTGGCGTGTTTATTACACTTGACAGACCATCCCATCAAGAAGTACAAAACTTCCTTAACAATGCAGCTACTGAATGCGGCTAAGACATGTATCCCTCTCTGTTGGAAGTCGGAGCTCCCTCCCTCTCTGGCACTTTGATTCTCGAAGGTTAATGACCTGAGAAATATGGAAGACCTGACTGCCACCCTGAACGACAGGGAGGAGGCCTTTCGGGAGACCTGGCGGCCTTGGCAATACTTTGCCTATACAGATGCCTATCTGGCGGAATGCCGCGCTGAGTCACTGGATCGGCGTGACACCGAGGGGTCCTAGGTGGGCGACATGCAATTCCCACTATATCCTTTTTACTTTTTGTCTATCTATCTGCTATATTATACTTCCACTCTGTTCTGTAGTTTCATAATTCAAAAAGTTGAGTTTCCTGGTGATAACCTGGCCTTATTTCACCCTCCCGCTCCGCAGCGGCTGGTCCTGGAGGTGGGTGGGGTCCTGGCTGTGGTGGGGGGGTATCTGGCGGTCTTCCTCCGGGTCCCTCGGCTGCTGGGGCCAGGTGTCTATGCCTCCCCCTGGATGTTAATCAACCCCTGGGGTCATTTCATAATAAGGTTTTTGGGGTTTTGTCAGTTCAGAACGGTTGATGGGGCGGTCGGAGTGGGAGGACCAGTTGGACGTGCAGCTTTCAGCTAGGCACCTGGGTGCTCAACGCTGCTCGCCTTTGCGGCGGGCTACGGTTACAGACCATGGAGTGCACTTACATGTTGTTCTAGGTTTTTCAAGATATAAGAATAAGAATACTGTACCCTCTTCTACTATGTATAATGTTGCTCTATTCTGATATACACCTTGTCTCCATGATTCTGTATTTGATGATGGCTTTCCAGTTGCATGTATCCTTCAAATTTTTTCTTTGGAAAATAAAGGAATTACAAAAAAAAAAAACACGTCAGGTTGTCAATATTCCATTACTCTGGGAGGGACAGGAATTACCAGTGGTTCCCCCTATGATCGGGTCCATGGATGTTTGGATTCAATTTGTTCAGTGTCCAATTCCGCATTCAACTATGTACTTTTTATTAAAATGTCAACGTTCCTGTCTGGAGTTATGAAACTTGGGTGAATTCTTAAGGTTTAAATTGATTAGAGGTCTCTGAGAAGGTCACAGCTGCTTGAATGCCTCTTTTTTATGACACTCATTATTTCAAGGCATCCTGTGCTATCTCTTAATGGATCTGGTTTATGGTGTTATGATAAGACCTGCAAGTAACCCCAGGCACCTTGGTGATTTGTAAAAAATGAGCCATGCATTCCTCTCCTGAAGGGAGGGGGGGAAACAAGTGAGGTATTGGCAGTGTGACTGTCTTTCCAGGCCAAAACCGTCATGGTGGACATTTGAACAAAATGGTTGCCAGTTTTTCGTGTGTCCAGCATGTGATATCATTACACCTCCCCCCTCAGGTGGTTGCATGGGAGGGAACTGCAATTTCCCTCCTGATGCAACCCCCTGCGGCTGACCTGGCACGTTGCACCGCAAGTGTGCCTGGCTAAGGTATTTACTCTTGTGCGGACTGGCCCATTTGCCTTGCTGGAGAACCAGGCCCCCTTCACGGAGTGGGTTCTCCCTAGCCACACTGTTGGGCCAAGACGGTAGGTTGTAATGGGCGCATACCCGGTAGTTGTAACCACCTGGATTACGTGGCTTCCAGGATGCCCACCTGACCACAAGACACTTCTGTTCAGAAGCGGCATAGGTTAATGGGGAGGTGCCTTCTTGCCTAGGTAGAGGATGAGATATTCCTCTTCTGTCTCATCCCTCTGGCCCAGGGCTGCACCTGACCCAAAGGTATTGGCACTGGTGTGCACCAGGACCGAACCATGGACTTCCAGGGCCCGTGTCCCAGGTGCATCGGCCAGTACCTTTGCCATGCACTGTGCATTAAGGATACCATGTCTGTTGGTGGTCGGGTTGATTGGTCAGTCACAGGTTCAGCTGGACCCCTATAGTGGCACTCCCGTTTCCTATTGTAGCCAGCTGTACCCAGGAATGACACAACCAGTATGTTGGCTTGAGGAGTAGGCCAGGCCAGGCTAGCGTCAACCTTCCCAGTTCCTAACCTCTGGGTGCTTTCTTCTCCCTGCTGTTCCCAGTACCAAACCACTGAGATGCCCATTCGACAGTTACTAGGGGGAACTGTCAGAGTGGGCCAGGTTGTTTAGGACTGCTGACAGGAGCACCAGGTGCTCCACCCGGACAGGGCCAATCCCTTCCAGGTCCCTCAAGTACCATTTCCCAAGGTTCCATCCCATCCCATAGGTCAGTCTAGACCCCTGAGACTTCTGTGTTAGAGGGGTTGGTCCACGCCCGCTGTTCAGGTTGCATCTGCCACCTGCTCTGGCACTTCATGGTTCCTGGGCATGGGGGAGACTACAACAGCAGGGCGGGCATTTAGCATTTTAAGGACCCCCGGAAGCCTGGTCGTCTGACTCCTTTTAGGAACCAAGACGACTGGGGGTGTCCAGGCTGTCCGAGCTCCTTGAATGACCCCTAACTGCAGTATTCCCTCAGTTCTCCTTTGCTCTACCTGTCTGCACTTCTTGTGAGACAAGGTGTGCTGCAGGGGTGAGGGGAGGATACACCCTGCTGCCCATCCCATCGGCGCCATGGTGTGCCCTCTCAGGGTTTCCGATGACCCTGACATGGCATGCGATAAGCACTGCCATCATCGCAGGTACCTGGAGGGAGAAGGGTACTGGTAGCTGGTGGCCTAAGCCCACTCCCTGAGTGTTAGCTATCCCATCTAACAGGGTACCTATCTCTTCCCATTTAGGTGTACCGTCTCTGGCCATTCTGATTTCACCTGTATCCTAACAGACCATATCAGGTGACACCTTCAACCCATGCCTCTTAGGTTGACTGGACACAATGTGCAGTGGTTTAACCCTTCCAGTCTCCAGGCTCCCTGCTGGTAGACCTATCAAACCCATCTGTTCATTGTCTTTTTCAGGCGTTTGTTTATTTTTCTCAGCAGGGAAGCTAACAGCTAGCCTGTTGAATGCAGCAAGGTTTGTGTGTGTCAGCAGTGTTAGCTTTGCCGTAGAACTACAAGGATCAACCAGCCCTCCAGTGACACACAAAGACCTCGGATTTGAGGAACAGTCCTCTGGATCAGAGCACGGAAATGGACCATCTGGGCCACTCTTAGGCTCTGCAGCCAGAGACGGTGTCTCCTGCCCCTTCCAGCACTGTGGGTGACCTTCAACAAAGACAAAACATTATTACACTCAGTAATGACATTCTTATCAACTACACATGCATCTGATATTGGCACATGCAGGGGGACTTCCTCTCCTTGCTTAGCCAAAGGAGAGCCCTGCGCCTCAATTCCACCTTCCCCCTCCCTCTGTCCATCCATAGGTTTCCCAGATATTACCCCAACATCTGTAAACAGTACCTTGGTAGATCCAGAGAGTTCCGTGGGAGCATCCTGGGTGCTCTTAGCAGATGTATAGTATGAAACAAGGGTACCTAAATCAGCACCCAACAGAACGCTGGTGGGGATCTCGTCTCAGACTCCTACCTCTCTCATTCCACTCCCAGCACCCCAATCAATAAAAACATGGGCAAGGGGTACTCGTGAGCGGGTCCCCCCAACTCCAGTTAGGGTAAAAAACTTCCCAGGGATGTTGTCCCTTTTTTCTATCACCTCTGGTCAGACCAAAGTGAATTCAGCTCCAGTGTCCCAGAAACCAGTTACAATCCAGTTGCCCACGGTGACTTGCTGCAAGTTGGCGGTGGTTACCCAAGCTTTCTTGCGGACGAGCAGCACTGAAGAAGAGTTGCTGGCCGGCTGGCCAGGTGATGTCATCTGCTTCAGACACTGTGATTTAAGATGGCCGGCTCTCCCACAGGTGTAGCATCTGCGGGTTCCAGCTGTAGTTGGGGTGACACCAGAGACGGCAGGCGCTGGTTCCTGGGGAACTTGATTTGCAGGCAGAGGAGGGGTTACCACGTGTGATTTTTCCCCTTTCCAGCCATTCGGTGGGGTCTTGCGATGGTTCGATACCCGAGAGTTGACAAAGGTATCTGCCAGTTCTGTTGCGGCTTTAGCAGAACCGGGCTTCCGTTCTAACAAACTGACGTCTGGAGGACAGATGTGCAAAAGCTGATCTTCAATCATGAGATCTTCCAGGGACTCAAAAAAATTGGCTTTCAAGCCCCTAGTCCACTGTTGGAAGGTGGTACGTAAATGGCTTACCACATCCATATAGGAGCCCCAAGGCCCTTTTTGCAGAAACCTAAACCATTTTCGGTACACTTCCGGGGTTAGTTGATATTTCTGAATGATTGCAGCATTTATGGCTTTGTAGTCTTCGTCCTGCTCCACTCGCAGGTCGACATACGCATCCAGGGTCTTGCCTCGTAGCCCTGGCATCAGGTACCGGGCCCATTGTGTTGGGGGAAAATGGTACTGACGACAAGTTTTTTCAAAGGACAGTAGATACACGTCAATGTCACTGTCCTTTTCCATGACTAGAAATTTGGCAGCTGGGCTCGCCGGCAGAGAGGGGTCCCTGTACTCTAGGGATCCGAGATTCTGAGCCTGTCACTGGAGTCTCGACATCTCCAGTTTGTGCCGGTGATCAGCCTCCCTCTGCGTAGCCTCTCTCTCAGCCTGACGTTCTGCAGCCTCTCTCTCAGCCTGGCATTCTGCAGCCTCTCTCTTAGCCGTAGCCTGGCATTCCTCTCTCTTAGCCACAGCCTGGCGTTCCAGAAACTGCAGGTACATCACAGGATCCATTTCTCTGATGCGCTTTAGTGTTTCCTGCATTTGAGGAGAGTCTATACTGGTTGCAGGCAATCTGGGGCTGGCCTGCTCCTGCTGTGGCCTAGAGGAGACAATCAGTGGTATTCCCATGAAGTCTCTGTGTGCCTATCCTGTGAGGTCGTTGAGTCTAAACCACTGGGCTCTGGAGTATCGGGAACCCCTTCAGCTTCAAGTTCCCCCGAGTTCTGGTCTGCTCGTAAATTGTACTCCTGTAGGGCCTGTATCATGTCTCCACGAGTTTTGTTACTGACGTCAAGGCCTCTTGTTGTACACTCAGCAGTCAGGTCATCTTTGCTCATTTTCTTATACCCTGATAACCCAGACATTTTGCAAGCGGAAAAGATAGAACAGAAAGCAGAGATAAAGAGGAGCTGTAGGAAGTGGCTGTTGCTGTATGTCTCTTAAAAAAAATGCACCAGCTTGTCTCTAAGGACTGTTTTCACAAAGGTTACAATCCTTTAGTGCAGAGCTAATTTCTAACAATGCACTGAATGCTCTTAAGGCAAAACTATTCCACCACGCTACCATCAATATGTGATGAACGCGGGTATCAGATCCCTGCCCTCCTCATTAACTCGTGAAAGAGGACCACCACGATTGTCACTAATGTAACAATGCCACTCTCAGCTGCATCCAGCACAAAGGTTTTCGAGCTTGCAGGATCACAATCTATGTGCCAGCAGTCTGCGAGCGATTGTTACAGGGCTAATTCAAGCAATTAACCCTTTCCCTGCCACCATCTCTGTGGACCGAGCCAGAGGACCTCGTAATTTTAGCAATACTAATTATGATTTTAGAATAATCAACTAACACACATTATCACCACAAACTGGAATATTCAAATGATTTATCCTAAACAGTAGCACTCTTCAAAGGAACAGGTTTGTTATAGCTTGCATTAAGAGCTTTAAGGACCAGATTAACACTTTTTGGAATAAGGTTTAATAATGAAAAGGTCAAAATTGATGCAGATAAAATATTTACAGAAAAATGGTGTTAGAAAGCAATAAAGACATAATATACAGCAGCAAAGAGATAAAGCAGAATGGAAGGGGAGAAAGATACTTGCAGTAAATGTCCGTGATTGATCAGAAATTTGTTGATGAGTCCACAGGTTCTCAGATGTTCGTTCTTTGATGGTAAAGTGAGAACTGAGAACTGTCCGGTCTATTCCCTTTTTTCTGGAAGAAAAGGGGTGGGGTCACATGCCCCTGAACTCTCACATAGGTAAGGAGGACCCGTGGGCTGTCCAGGATGGACCGTGAAATAACAACCATCCCTGATGCAAGTTTCTGTATCAATATCATATCTCAGAATGATCCCAGTGCAGCTCCAACACTAAAGGATTCTAGCTCAGCATGAAAGTCGCATTAAAATAAGTCCAAACACGACAGGTTGTCAATATTCCATTACTCTGGGAGGGACAGAAATTACCAGTGGTTCCCCGTATGATCGGGTCCATGGATGTTTGGATTCAATTTGTTCAGTGTCCAATTCCGCATTCAACTATGTCCATTTATTAAGATATCACATTCCTGTCTGGAGTTATGAAACATGGGTACATTCCTAAGCTTTTAATTCATTAGGGGTCTCTGAGAAGGTCACAGCTGCTTGAATGCCTCTTTTTTTATGACACTCATTATCTCGAGGCATCCTGTGCTATCTCTTAATGGATCTGGTTTATGGTGTTATGATAAGACCTGCAAGTAACCCCAGGCATCTTGGTGATTTGTAAAAAATGAGCCATGCATTCCTCTCCTAAAGGGAGGGGGGGAACGAGAGGTATTGACAGTGTGTCTGTTTTTCCAGGCCAAAACCGTCATGGCTAAGGTTTGAACAAACAGCACGTGATATCATTACAATACCATTTGTCAAAAGCAGCTGTGTAAATCTGGCCAGGTTACACCCTAGCACTGTCGGGGTCATTTACATCCATGGTGACTACCAGAGGCGTTGGTCAAAATTGACACTCCTTGCGGCAGAGTGACCCATTCAGTGGGAGTGGAACCTTCCCTGATTCATGACGCCCTAGTGGGGATGAATTTTCCCCATTTTGGAGGTTGTGGGAAGGCACGGAGAGCTTGGAGTAAAGAGCTCCCCTTGCTGAGGAGGCATGGGAGTTCTCACCAGACCCTTTTTGCCAACCGGAAGGAGAGATTGGTGGCAGGACTGAAGAAGAAGGAGACCCTCTTCCTTTTCCTGTACTAGCTGGGGAGCCAGAGGAGCTGGAAGCTGGCTCCCAGCAGATGGCTAATGTCCGAGACCATGTCTCTGTCTCTGACCGTGAGAGTGAACCGAATGTAGTCCCTGACTTAGAGGACCAGAGAGAGGACTTCTGTACAGAGCCACTACGGGATGTCACTCTCCTCAGAGCCAGAGAAAACATGAAGGTGATGGAAGGGGAACCAGTGGACCCTAATTGGGGGGGTGTCTTTTCCCTACATGGCACTTGAAAATGATTTGTTGTATCAGCTGTTGAAACACAGAGAGGACGAACTGGAACACCTAGTAGATCCCAAACCCTTCCGCCAGATAGTGCTAGATCTGGCCCATGGTCATGTAATGGGGGGACATCTGGTTATGGAGAAAACCAGGGAGAGGATAAACCAAAGATTCTTCTGGCCTGGGTTGTGTGCAGATGTCAAAAAATACTGTGAGTCATGCCCTAAGTGCCAAATGACAGCCCCGTCACCCCATTTTCATAGTCCCCTTGTCCCACTTTCCATAATTGAAGTGGTATTCGAGCGAATTGGCATGGATCTCGTGCGACCAGTAGTAAAATCTTCCCGGGGACACTAGCACATCTTGGTGATACTGGACTATGCGACCCGCTATCCTGAGGCCATACCCTTTCGGAATCGCTAAGACTATCGCCAAGGAACTGGTCCAGGTGTTTAGTCAGGTGGGGATCCCTAAAGAAATCTTGACGGATCAGGGTACCCTGTTCATGTCCAGAGAATTGTGTAAATTGTACAAAATCTTACATCTTCGTACCTCTATTCACCACCCTCAAACTGACAGTCTGGTGGAAAGGTTTAACAAGACCCTCAAGAGTATGCTAAAAAAGGTGGTGGATAAAGATGGGCGAAATTGGGATTTTTTGCTGCCGTACCTCCTGTTTGTCATACGAGAGGTTCCACAGGCATCTACGGGGTTTTCCCCCTTTGAACTCTTGTATGGTAGATATCCCAGGGGACTGCTAGATGTCGCAAAGGAGATGTGGGAGGGAGAGGCCACCCCAAATAGAAGCATCCTAGAACACGTCTCCTTGATGCAGAATCAAATCGCAGCTGTCCTGCCCCTTGTACGAGAGCATATGGAGCAAGCCCAGGAGGCCCAGTGAAGAGTTTACTATCGGGGGGCCAAAACCCAAACTTTCAACCCCGGGGCTGACAGAGTGCTGGTACTAGTCCCCACGGTCGAAAGTAAATTCCTGGCAAAATGGCAGGGTTCCTTTTGAGATTAAGGAAAGAGTAGGGGAAGTAAACTACAAAGTTTACCAGCCTGGAACGCGATGGGCACTGTTCCATTATCCAAGATGGCGACCGCATATACCACAGACCGTTCAACATCACTTTGTTGTATGTATGTCACATGATGTCTATCCGGAAGTTGCCAACAAACACGGCACCATACTCAGCAATCACACTGATCAGCTGTTTCTTGAATCACTCCATGCAGCTTTGAACTTCAGGTGCACCTCCAATTGATAATTAGCATGTATGTTGGGCTATATAACTCCTCCCCACGGCGCCCATTGCGACCCAACACTCCCGGTCGTTTGAACGCTCATGGCAGAGGCATGAATACCATGGCAGGATACATTACTGTAAGTACTACCCCGCTTATATCGGAACACATACCAAATGTTTGAGAGACTCTGCTTAACCTCAGCCACCTTCATGGACTTTAACATTTTCTCCCTTTTGTTTGCTTTCTCTTACAGCAACACACTCTACTCTATTAAGGATTAAGGAAAGAGTAGGGGAAGTAAACTACAAAGTTTACCAGCCTGGAACGCGATGGGCACTGTTCCATTATCCAAGATGGCGACCGCATATACCACAGACCGTTCGACATCACTTTGGTGTATGTATGTCACATGATGTCTATCCGGAAGTTGCCAACAAACACGGCACCATACTCAGCAATCACACTGATCAGCTGTTTCTTGAATCACTCCATGCAGCTTTGAACTTCAGGTGCACCTCCAATTGATAATTAGCATGTATGTTGGGCTATATAACTCCTCCCCACGGTGCCCATTGCGACCCAACACTCCCGGTTTACACTTAGAGGCGCACTTGCCTTCTCTATATTGTCTCCCTAGAAGTCCATTCTACTTCTGGCTTAGCGCTGCCTCAGAGTGAACCTACCAGGACCTGCTCATCACAAATTGGTGGAGCCTACTGGATGAGCACCAAGTGTTACATTTCTACGTTTATATTTCTACCTGTATATATTTTATATATATGTTTTATTTGATATTCTCTGCATTCATCTCATCTGCATCCCCAGTCTGTATGGTTATTTTACATTTCTGGTTGATACCACACACTTGCGCTGACAATTGATTATCTAGGATTGTAGAAGTCTCACTGTTTGAATGTGGGGGATAATGAGCTGGCCATGTTTTATGAAGAGGTTAAATGCATTCTGTTCTCCCTGTAGTGAATGTGATAATGTTACAGACGGGTTATAACATAAGTTTCGCTACTTGAGAGAGATGATTTGGCCCCCCCCTCCCCTCCCCCTCGTTCTGTGTGTTTCTGTGTAGACGGATTCCTTCTCTCCTTTGATTTATTTCAGGTACTTGTATTGCTGTCGGTTTGCACAGTGCTTTGTATGTATGTTGTGTGTTCACATAGGTCCCTACCTTCGGGAAGCTTGTAATCTGGTAGAGATGTGCTGTGTGAGGTGTTCTGTGTGAGGAACTAGGTCTGTGAAGTGTGGGGCGATGTGTTACGTTTTGAACAGCTATGGAATGCTAGTGTGACATGTGTTGCTCAAAAGTAAGTGATGTAAAAAATAAAAACTTTGTAAGGTAAAGGACATTTTTAAATACTTTGTAGAAACAAAATCCTAGTTAAAAGGATTTGTTTTGCTATGTAACTCTAGCATTATTTGAAACAAAGGAAAAAAATGGCTGAGTGCAGCCAACGCCCTGTAAATTCATAAAAGGTAGCCATGATTATTAAAATTGTTTAAATGTTTAGTTCTCCATTCCAGCCTATTGGGCGTGGAAAGGGAAAAGGCTCCACCCACTGATAAAAACCCGGTTGTACCGTTTAATGAAAATCATTTGAGCAAGACAGTTGACTAGTAAAGACCAGGCTTAGATCATCTTTACTTAACAGTATATGATAGGACAAGAGTGAATGATCACTGGAGATGTATGTCTATGTATGTTACTGTTTGTATCTTTTTGATTGGTGATTGTAATGAAGTGTGATACTTTAAAATACAACACTAATGATTGTTTTATAAGTTTTTTGTTAATACAGAATCAAATTTAAATAGAAAAATCAATGGATTTGGTGAAGTATAATCTTTGTGCAAATTTGCAAAATGTGCAAAATGTTATGAACATACTATAAAGGTCGTCCTTTAATGAAAATCAACGTGTTGATAATTAATTATGAATTTATCTCATACGGGTAGAAAAGAGTGCACTCTTATTAACCACTTCAATACTATGCACTTAGAACACTTTACTACCAGACCAATTTTCAGTTTTCAGTGCTGTTGCGCTTTGAATGACAATTGCGCGGTCGTGCGACGCTGTACCTAAACAGGTTTTTTTTATCATTTTGTTCCCACAAATAGAGCTTTCTTTTGGTGGTATTTGATCACCCCTGCGGTTTTTATTTTTTGCGCTACAAATAAAAAAAGACCCAAAATTTTGAAAAAAAAAAAATTCTCTATTTTTGTCACAAAACTTTGTAAATAAGTAAATTTTCTCCATCACTGGTGGGCACTGATGAGGCTACACTGACGGGCACTGATGTGGCAGTACTGATTGGCACTGATGAGGCGGCACTGATGAGGTGGCACTGATGATGAGGCACTTATATGCAGCGATTATGAGCACTGTTAGGCGGCACTGATAAGCAGCACTGACGGGTACTGAGAGGTGGCACTGATATACAGCACTGATGGGCACTGATATGCAGCACTGACGGACACTGCTAAGTGGCACTGATGGCCACTCATAAATAGCACTGATTGGCACTCATAGGCGGCACTGGGCACTGATAGGTGGCATTGATGGGCACTGATAGGTGGGCACTGGTAGGTGGCAATGGTGGGCACTGATATGTGGCACTGGTATGCATTGATTGGGCACTGATAGGGGCACTGATGGGCACTGGTGGGCATATACACTGATAGGGGCTCATTCCCTGGTGGTCTAGGGTGGCATCTGAAGGTGGCACTGAGTGCCATTCACACTGAGCATTATGTCACTTACCTGGTGGTCTAGGGGGTTCTCCCTGGTGGTCCAGATTGGCTCCCTGGTGGTCCCTGGTCGGCTCCTTGGTGGTCCTGGGTGGGCACATCCCTGGTGGTCCCTGGGCAGGCTCCCTGGTAGTCTAGGGTGGCGATCCGAGGGAGGGCTGTGCTGATAAATCATCAGCACAAACCCTCCCTGTCAGGAGAGCAGCTGATCGGCTCTCCACTCCTCAGGTCTGCAGACCTGAGTACAGGAAAGCCGATAAACGGCTTTCCTGTATTACACTGTGACCAGCCATGATTGGTCACGGCTGGTCACATGGTAAAGTGCTTCGGATCGAAGCGGTTTACTGAGATCGGTATTACTGACCTCCCACACCACCGATCGCCACGATGCGTGCCTCCCCGGGCGCGCGGCGGCTTGTTATCCTGAGGACGTCATATGACGTCCAGTCAGGATAACTAAGCCACTTAGTGGTTAAACAACATGGCCATATGTTTTGTATTTTGTGATTTATATGTGTTTATTGCTAACCAGTTGCTTATTTCTAGGAGGGAAATGTAATGATAATTCACTAAGATCTTTCATTTTGTTTAGTTTCTAGATAGTGCTAAAAAAAAGTAAAGCATCAATCCACCTGTCTGATATGGTTTGATGTCCGAGAACTAAAGATGAAGATTACAACACACATTGACAGTTTGCATCACCAGAATTGTTAATGTTTAGTTTATTTATGTAAATATTAATATCAAAACCACAAAGATGGGTGGGATTGTAGTGCAATCCACCAAGGTCCCAATATTTTCCTTTCTAACACTGATTGTGGCAGACACCCACAGCCCATCTCTAGGTAGGACAGAGTATGGGCAGAAAATTCACTCTTAAGGCATGGACAAAATCTGTGTACCATAAACAGTATCCTTTATCAAAAGAAAAGGAGGAAGGTATTGCCCCAGTGGTAGCTACAGATTT
>BLSH010164994.1:96485-112253 GCA_018402905.1 Glandirana rugosa
TAGAACCGTCTGGAACCGGTGTTTGCGCATCCACTCAAAATGCAACCACCCAAATGTCTTTGCTCATGTCAGAAATGCTATTTTTAGACCAGATATTGCAAGATTTACAGACATATGCCACGGACATAGATATCCTAGATTCACCTACAGATAGACTTTACACATATGCCAAAGGTGGGTAAGAGACAGGAGTACCTTTTGGTGATCGTGGATATGTTTTCACAATGACCTGAGGTCTTTGTAACCACAAGAGAAGATGCCCAAACAGTTGTAAAAGTTCTTACGCAAGAGATTATTCCCAGGTGGGGATGTCTGCTCTAGATTAACTCAGACAATGGCCCTGCGTTTGTGGCCAAGGTCTGCCAAGATCCGTTAAGGACTCTTAAAATTGACTGGAAGTTTCACATACCATATCACCCCCAAAGTTCAGGTATAGTGGAAAGGATGAATAGGACCCTCAAGGATAAGCTAAGGAAGGCAACTGGAGGTACGTATGCAAATTGAAAGAAGGTCCTCCCAGCAGCTCTGGCTGAGGTAAGAATAACCCCCTCCGAGAAGACAGTTACTCCGCTTTTGAGGTTTTAATGGGTAGGCCATTCCCCACTCCATGAGCCAGACAGCCACTTATGGTAGAAAGAGGGGACCTAGATCTAATCCAGGAGGAATATGTGAGAAAACTTATTGAAACTCTGGACAAAGTTGAAAGAAACGTTGCTTGCACCTCTCCTTGTTCTTCACAGGTACCAACGCACCCTTTCCAGGTCAGGGACCAGGTCGTGATCCAGAGATTGCCTAAAGGACGAAAACCACAGGATCCTCCATTTGGACCAGCCACAAGAGTGGTGGCCATCACTAGGACAGCTATCCTTACAGAGGAATCCCCTAGCTGGATCCATGCTAGTCATGTGAAAAGGATGAACCAAGCACCCGAGAAGCAAGATAAAGACAAGAGAGGCGAAACAGGTGGTATAAGCCCTCAAACTGAGAGTGAAATAGGTGGAAAAGTCTCTGAAAAAGATGACCTCGCTTATCTCACCACAGACTTTTGGGAAGGCCTTGTGCCTTCTAATGGTGCTCCTCCTCTTGATCTTCCTTCCAGTTTGGATAGTAAATAACTGTATATATCACCCTGAGGACTTAGGCCTCATAAGGCCAATATGTGGAGAAAGCCCTAAGACTGTCGCTGTAATGAACGCATTGATGCTACAATTAAGAGAGACAAACAAGAGATAGAAAGCGATAAAACTGGTAGTGACTCCTTTTCAGGGAAAATGCTTTTTCTAAAATTGAAATATGCATATGCTCAGAAGTCAGGTTTCAAGGAATGTTGGATTTGTAGTAAGCTACACCCTAGTACCGTGAGAATTCCCCTGCTAGCAGTACCATTAAACATCACACCCATGTTAAATGGCACCCCTCCTATAGTACTGACACATGTCACCGCAGGACAGGCAAATAAATCAATACCCTTTCCAGTGGTGAGTACAGCTTATAGACCAAACTGGTGCTTTAAATTAAGAGGTTCAGATAAAGGCCAACACATGTGTAGCCATTTGGAATTTAATATCACTAGGCCAACCAATAATGGTTCAATGACAGACGATATCTTTCACACATCAGCTTCTGGGTTAAAGAATAGGCTTACTAGTCTATTATTGTAACATTGGCCCTTGTTATCCTTTTGCTTTATTTAGGGTTCAAGTTACTTATGATGTGTAGTGCTAGTCATACAATGAAGATTTGTATTTTGTAACAATATTCTGCAGCTAATGTACCCTTTGTATCTTGTAACAATGGACACCTGTTTTTACCAGCTTCTACTGCTTGATGATGTGTAAATACTTATAATACGCATGTGCCATTTCTCAAATGATCTGTGACGTGTACTGCCATATAAAGGGCGCCTCCCATGAGTCACAACAGACAATTCCCTACTTAACTATACTTCTGTGTGTGTCTTTATTATCTATGCAAATTATCTCCAGACATGTCTGTTGATCATGAAGGTGCCTGTCGGAAGTTCAGGAGCTAGCCGAGGATACAATAACCCCTTCCTTTCACTCCCTAGCTGATTACATTCCAGCAAACTACTTTCTATACAGGGAACCATATGACTAGATTTTAGTGTGGGGGTCTTCCCACAACATATATTATTAGTACTGACTTTATGGATATTGAGGTGTCTGTGGAAGCGATGGATACTGACTGACATGCGATTGACAGGATTGAGACATACTAAGTCTCTCCTTTACCCTATCCCTCCTCTCTCTTTACTCCTCTATCGAGAGATTGTGGCTGGGAGTACACACAGCATTGCAGATGCTATGTAAGTAGCCAAAAGTCTGTCTTATGCTCAGTACCATTGGTTTTTTACTGCCGCACTGTACCTCCACCTCATGGTGGTTATGCACTCAGCAATAATATTATATGTAACACATTCTAGGGTATTTCATGCTTTCTTCTTGTGGATGTTTTTAGAAAAATTAAAAAAAATAAAATAAAACAATCAATCTAGGCTCTGTATGCCATGTAATGTATCTTGCATTTTTGTGCGTTTCCGTGCATCTTCCAATGAAATATTTGCGTATAATTTACACACTGCTTAATAGATGTTTGTATACATTTTGTAGATTGCAAAAGTACACACGCTATATGTCCCCTGACAAAGGAAAAGACAGATTGAGAAAGATTTCTGAAACATGTTGGGACCTTTCAGCAATATTATTTGCTAGCGTGAATATACTCATTGTTTACTTACCTGGTTTTGTGTACTTTACTTGTGGCATAATCTGTAACTGCTTTGTTTTTTTAATCTGTGTGTCATTTTAACATTTTTAACTCTACAATAAAATGTATACAAGTGGTATTTCACTTTGCACATGCTGAACTATTACTGTTGACTCCTACACAAATATCCCAGGGGGAAAAATAGTCCTATTAGTACAAATATATTTATAGGGATATGGTAGTTGGGAGACCTTTGATGACTGACCCATTAGGTCTTTATATGGAGTTACTAACCAGATCCTCACTCTGTCCAGCCTGGGAAAAGGAAACTGGAGCAGATTTACCATGTTAATCTTCTAAAACCGTGGAAGAACAGGGAGAGATTATTGGCAGTGCCCACACCCCAAAAGGACAGGTTACTCATAACCCCGGATGTCCCCATAACCGAGTCCTTGTCACTGATGCAACAAAACAACGTTAAGGAATTTGTCAGAAAAAATAGAGACTTTTTCTCTTCCCTACCTGGACTGACCACTATACTACAACATGACATAATCACGGAACCCGGGGACCGTGTAGATGTAAAACCCTACCAAATAACTGAGGCTAGACAAGAGGCGGTGGCGAGAGAAATAAAAACCATGTTGGAGTTAGATGTGATAGAGGAGTCCCATAGCGCCTGGTCGAGCTCTATAGTACTGGCCCCAAAGCCCGATGGCACTATCCGGTTCTGTAACGATTTTAGTAAGCTGAATGAAGTGTCTAAGTTTGACGCTTACCCGATGCCACGGGTTGACAAACTTGTGGATAGGTTGGGAGGGGCTCGGTACATAACAACCCTAGACCTAACTAAGGAATACTGGCAGATCCCCCTAAAGGAGTCAGCAAAGGAAAAAAACTGTCTTCTCTCCCCCCGAGGGGTCCTTCCAATACAAACGAATGCCATTTGGTCTGCTTAGGGGCCCCAGTATCTTTCAGAGGATGATGGACAAGACTTTGAGGCTGCATCGGCCCTATGCAGCGGCCCATCTGGATGATGTTGTCATCCACAGCCCAGCATGGGGAATCGCATCTGCCCTGGGTGCAGGCAGTAGTAGATTCACTGAGGGTAGCAGGTTTAACAGCCAACCCGGAGAAGTGTGCCATAGGTCTCGAGGAGGTCAAATACCTTGGGTATGTGATTGGTCGAGGTCAGATTAAGCCCCAAACCAATAAGATTGAGGCCATTCAAAAGTGGCCCCAACCTGTGCACAAGAAACAGATTCAGGTCTTCCTGGGGATTACAGGGCATTACCGATGCTTCATCCCCGACTTTGCCACCATTGCCGTTCCTCTGACCGATCTGACGAAGTAGTAGAATCCCAAAGCTGAAAAGGCCTTCCAGAAATTGAAGCAAGCCCTTTGCGTACAGCCGGTGCTCGTGACCCCAGACTTCACAAAGGAGTTTGTCGTTCAAACTGACGCCTCTGAGGTGGGACTAGGTGCTGTTCTGTCCCAGATCAGAGATGGCAAGGAGCATCCGGTCGTCTACTTAAGTAGGAAGCTTAATAGACATGAAAAGAAGTATGCCATTGGGGAGAAGGAGTGCCTGGCCATCAAGTGGGCCTTAGAGGCCCTAAAATACTACCTGCTGGGAAGGTCATTCAGGCTAGTCACCGACCATGCACCCCTGAAGGGAATGTGTAACAACCGGGAGAAAAATAGTCGGGTGACTAGGTGGTTCCTGGCCCTACAGCCGTTTAAGTTCTCAGTGGAACACCAGGCTGGAAGGCTCCAAAATAATGCCGATGGTCTTTCCTGGGCCCACTGCATGGTCGAGACAGTTGCTCTGCCCCAGGGGGTTGAGCAGAGGGGGGGATATGTGACATTATACAGGCACGACAATGGACAGGCAATACTTGTCGTCTCGTATGCGATTATTTTTAGGCAACTAGCGGTAGTCCGACCCGGGGTTTTGACAGCCACTGTGGCAGAGCTGGTTCCAGCCCGAACTTTCTGGTCTTCTCTAACCCCTCTCCACCTGCATTTAATGATCAAGAAGAGATCTCACTAGAGCTCGATCCTGGATCTCAGAGGAAGAAAACAGAGAGCTATGTGTGCAAATTTGGACTCTAAAGCAAGGTTTGCAATGTGCTTATGTTTTGTGGGTGTCTGAGACAGCCTCACACTGTATAGAGAGGAATCTGTTTAGTGTAGCGCCAGGTGGCAAGGTTTTGTTTTATGTTTGTGTTTTGATCTAGCAAACCTGTAAAAATAAACCTGACAAGCCACAAGCTAATCTCCCACTATATATATATATATATATATATATATATATATATATATATATATATATATATACATATACATACATGCACACACACACGCACACATTCTCTTCAGCTAGTTCAAAGTGAAATCACTTAACCCCATTATTTGTTTCTTTTTTGAAGTGTATGTAAACCCTAACAATCATGCACTTCTGTTGTCTAGTCATTTTTGGACCGTTAAACATACCAATAAATGGGTTTTGTTATAGGTCTGATAAGTTAAAAAAAAAAATACCTGTTGACATTGCCAGAAATTTTGTAAGCTTATAAATTCCTGTGCTGACTGCTATGAATTACATTATTCTCAGGCATTTCTGAAGACTACATCCTTTTATGGCATGAAGCATGGGCGTAGGGATCACAGGGGTTACAATAGAGACCATGTCCATGCTCCAGGGTGCCGATGTGCCTCCCTGTCACTTGGGTTTTCATTTGCTCTGCAATTATGTGCCCTGCCTGCCTCCACTCCAGCCCACCTCACTCAGCAAGCGGTGTTGAGAACGGCTAGATTTAGTGGGCGGTGCGACCCCCCCAAGGATGCTGTGCCAGTGTGTAAGCTCCCTCCCCCATCTTCAGACTGCACCTTGCACAGGACATGCAGCAGAGCTGCCTCTAGCGGCACTACACACAACTGAGATTCAATTCTTGTACAGACAATCTACACAGTATGCAGCTGGCTGTTGCAGTTATGACACAAAATCCTCAGATTTGAAAGGCAGCAGAGCTGCAACAGTCAGCTACACACTGTGCAGATTGAGACTGTCTGTAAAAGAAACCAACCTCAGCTATGTGCATTGTGGGGAGGAGCAGAACTGCAGAGAGCCCTGCCAGGAGTGCCCCCATCCTCTGCCCTGCTGATTCCATCCTCTGCCCTACTAACCTCTGTCTCATGCCCTGCTGACCCCATCCTCGTAATACAAGCAAAGAGTTTGACCGCTCCAGGTGAGGCTGGTTGGTATTACTTTCCTTGGGTGCACGTCCAGTCCGTGAACTGTATCAATGGTGAAGGGGAAAAGAGGTTGACAGCACTCCAGGTGTGCGATAAAACATCCAGTCTTTATTTGAATAGATGTACAAACAATTCATAAATATTCTTACATGTCCAAAGATGAGCAGACAGAGTGCAGGCAGGCAAAAGATTGACGTGTTTTGCGAAATTAAATTTGCTTAACCATAATCTGACATAGACCAGTACTGCTTCCATATATATAGTGTCTAAATCATACAGGAGCTAGCTGAAGTCTAAAAGTGACAATTGATTTAATTAATTAATCCAGAGAAAATTGAGTACTGTCCGTGATACTTTTTTTATTTGCACTAACGTAAAATTTTTCAGGACAAGCTTTCAGGGTATCTCCCCCCGAAAAAAAGTATCACGGACAGTACTCAATTTTCTCTGGCACTATTGCACTAATACGGCTACAATCACCTCAAGCAATTAATTAACCCCAAACTCCTGTGTGTTGTTGGCTGCTCAGGAAAAAACACATCCTATCCAAACACTGCATAAATAATGTCCTGGTGTAAAAACCCTACTACCTCATAAAAGAAAAAGAAAAAAGTTTTTTGCAGAAAAAAAATGTGTGTATGAGCAATGACTCCACCGAACAATCACACAAAAGGAGTGACTAAAAACATATGAATAGAGAAATACTGCCCGTGTGTGAATGGACAGACACGATATGTGAGACCATAGTGTTTGTTTTAGAGGCTTTGGACTATCTGTTGAAACATAATTTAATTTTGTTTGATGGAGTGTTCTATCCCCAGAGGTATGGGGCCGCAATGGGGGCTAGATTTTTGCCCTCATTAGCCAACCTGTTCATGGGTTGGTGGGAAAGGTCCCACATCTTTGGAGATAGAAACTCATTCAGAGATCGAATCGTTGAGTACTACAGGTACATAGACAATTTGATCTTTGTGTGCCACAAAGATTTGGATTTTGATTCCTTCCTCTGTTATTTAATTGAGAATGCTTGTAATCTGAGCTTTACAGGCTGCAGGGAGGTACATAGCATAAGCTTTTTGGATGTCCAATTGGGGCATGAAGAGGGAAAGGTATCTTGCAGTTTATACAGGAAGCCAATGGCTGGCAACAGCCTCTTGTATGCCACCTCTAGCCACCCCCGCCACACTATAAAAATATCCCAGTAGGAAAATTCCTTAGCTTGCGGCGGATTTGCAGCAACTCAATCACCTTTGAACAGGAATCAACCAAATTGTATGATCATTTTCTGGCCAGGGGCTATCCCAAATGGACTTTGGATAGAGCATATTCCATTGCAAAGAAGAAAGATAGAGGCGATCTATTAACTGGACGGAGGGTACGAAAAGCCTGTATGGATAGAAAGGACCCTATCAAAACTAAAACTAGTCCTCATCTAGTATTGGGATATAGCTTACAATTTAAACAGATAAAACATATTATTAACAAACATTTGCCCATTCTCTTTAATGACGATATCTGTGCTAACATTTTGGATGAGGGGGTGGATATAGTTGCCAGGAGAGCCAAATCCCTCAGTTATTATATGGCACCTAGCTTCTTTAAATCCAGTTTCCCTCAAAATCTCCTACTTGGCTCCATTGTAAGGGAAATTTTAGATGGGGAGCTCGGGATTGACCCTGTTGTCCCCATTTGTTGCAGGGCAACAGTTTTTTCTGCTCAGTTGATGGCAATAAATATAGTGTGGACAAATTTTATAATTGTAATACTATCTATGTAGTTTACGCCATCACCTGTGCAGACTGCTCTGTCCAGTATGTAGGGAGAACCACCCGTAGACTGAGAGATAGGTTTCGCGAGCATTTGTCAGACATCAAAGGCAATAACTCTACCAATGTAGCTCGCCATTTTAACATTAGCCATGGGGGGGGGGGGCTCAAATTGGTTCAAGTACAGGTTATTGAGAAGGTCAAATCCCACAAAAGAGGAGGTGTTCTGGATATACAGATTACGAAGTAGAAAACCACTGGGTCTCAATTTTGAATGGGATGTTACCCATTTCTATGATAAATAATCTGTATATCACAATAACACTTTGTTTTTCACATGATGTCCGTTGCATGCGTTGTTGGATCTCAGAGATTTTGAATATTCCTTGTTTGGGATATTGACTTCTACAACGAAACGGTCACCATCACCATTTTAGGCTGCTTCCTTTTAAATGGATCGTTAATACAATCCTTTTTGTATGAACATTTTTGTAGTTTTATAATTATTGATCACATTGGTATTTAGCATCATTCTTTTTGTTTAATTTATGTTTATTGATTTTCTTAAAAAAAAAAAGGTTTACATCATATATCATGCATTCAGGAAACTGGCAAATGACATATACGTGAAAAGGGGAATATATTTTACAACATCAAAGACACATTTCTCAAAAAGGATGAATATTGTGTTATACTAGCAATTTTAAACAGGCTCCCCATAAACCTAAAAAAATATTCCCGCACCACAGGTGATGCAAGGGTGTCTACCCTTCCAAGACTGTCATAACCAGTTTGTTTACATTCCCGTTCTGTGCACTGCCCATATCAATTAGGCCTGCCAGAACTAAGAACAGTTCCCCCCTCCCCCCCCCAATCAACCATCACTCAAACGGACAGTAAAAGAGAAGAGAGAGAGAGAACAAAAAAAAACACAGATCCATATTTGCCATTTCTGTATAGGCCCAAGAATCAATATACATATAAGTATTTTAATAAAGATCTTGAATTGCCATGGGAGGAGGCTGGGGTGCTTTCATGAGAGGAGGCTGGGGTGCTTTCAAATCCTAGTTATAGGGGTACATCACCTACGGCACCATTATGGTTGAATCCGAGGCTTTCCCACTTTCTTAGGTACCCTGACCCCATGGTGTGGGCGGCCAGGGGCATCAGGACCGTGGGAGACATAACTAATCTTGGAGAACTATTAACCTTCGATCAGTTAAAAAATAAACATGACTTACCAAATGGGCACCTGTTTAGATTCTTACAGCTTAGGCACGCATACCAGAGTCAATTCAAGGTTCAAAGAGTAGAATCCATACCCTCTTCCCTGGAAACCATTCTCATGGAAAAGGAGCTGCCCAAAGTTCTGTCGGTTGCGTATCGGGAGTTATTTAAAATCACCCCAAAGGCGATTAAGAGGTATAAAGAGCAATGGGAAGTAGAAGTGCCGGGAATCCAGGGGGGAGGATTGGGAGGACCTATGGGACCAACCTTTCAAACACCTGGTCTCGGCTAGAAACAAACTAATACAATTTAAATTCTTGCATCGGTCCTATTATACTCCAGCTAGGCTTGCACGAATATTCCCATCGATATCCCCAATGTGTTGGAGGTGTTCTCATGGTCCTGCGGCATTGCACCATATATTCTGGGAATGCAATCAGATCCGAACTTTCTGGGAAGCAGTAACTGCCTGCATTGGTGAGGTCTTAATGGTCCCTATACCTATGACAATTCGGGTCTGTCTCTTGGGGCTGGTAGAGGATATAGTGCCATCCAGAGCCCATAGAACACTTATCACCATTTTGCTTTATTACGATAAAAAGATTATCCTTCTTCATTGGAAAAAAGCAGCGTCCCCGGGGGTGGGGCAGTGGAAAAGGTTGGTCAATAAAGTAATGCCATACTACAAATCAACATACATATCTAGAGGCTGCAGAAAAAAAATTGACAAGGTGTGGAGAGCCTGGTATGACTCGCCTCTTTCAGCAGTGTGAGAGGTGAAGCCCTGATTGTTTTCATTACAGCAGTGACAAGAGACAAAATAGCAGAAAGAAATGGGATGACAATATAGATAGGGCTAAACCCCAGTGTATAGTGGTGAGAAATGGCTCCTCAAACCAATCTCCATTTAATATAAACGGAATGTTAACTTGGTTGAAAATGTTTAATTTATCTGAAGGATATGGGTGATGGTGGATCGACTGGGCGGGGGGGGATAAATCAGGTTGGAGGCGTGGGGCTATACCTTTACTCTAGATAGGAGGTCTATGTCTAGTTAGAAGGGGTTCCTGCATGATCCCAGAGGAAGCCAGGACTGGCCCCTCAATGTTTGTATTACGTGTACACTGTTTGATATAAAATCAATAAAAATAACTTTTAAAAAAAAAAAAAATCTTGAATTGCGGTATCTATCCCACCTATCCCATATCTTTCTAAAATCCTCTGTAGTGCCAGTCTCAGCATAAGTTGTCTCCTCCACCAGTCTTATCTCACCCATCTCACAGACCCATTCTGCGATTGAGGGGTCTATCTCTCTTCTCCAGGAGCGAGCGATAATTGTTTTTGTTACTATTAACATATGTCGCAAGATGTCTTTTTTATAGGCCTTCAGGGAGCCAGGAATGATTGATAGTATTGCTATGGTTATATCTGGTTGTAATGTAGGGTTGGAAATTTCTCTATATATCTCAAATATATCTGTCCAGAGCTGGCAGACCTTGGGGCAAAAATACCAGATATGTGCCGCATTCCCTACCGCTCTGTTGCACCTCCAGCATGTCTCTGGGACACTCTCCCTTATTCTGTGAAGATCCACTGGGCATCGATACCATCTAGATATGATTTTATAACTCCTTTCCTGATGTTTAATTGAGGGAGACAGCTTATGTACTAAGGTCAATGTTTTTTCCCGTTGCTGTATAGATATTGGCATCCCAATCTCTTCTTCCCATTTATTAAATTATGTTACTTCTCCATCCAAACCTTTGGGGAGTAATTCTTTATACATTCTGGATAATATATGACCCGGTTTATGTGCTTGTAATAGAACTTTCTCAAATTCAGTTAGTGGTCTCATTAACTCGGGGTAATGTTTCAGTGAGTGAATATATGCTACCAAATGTTGATAGTGTATCCATTTATTTGCTTTTCCTGTCCTTAATGTATTCAATTGTGGGACCTCCCCATCCACCAGGATCTGGGCCAGTCTTACATCACCCTGTCTCTGCCAGTCCAGAAAGTCCCTGGCCTCCAGTGCCGGCAGAAAATCAGGATTGGAAAACAAAGGTCTCATGGGCCCCACCTGTGTTGAAATGGTTCCTTTCATTCTTTTTTAAGCAGTTCCATCATTCTTTTTTAAGCAGCCTTTTGTATATGTGTTTCATTGTGCAGCTTTTTTCCTACTGCTTTCAGCAGCCTAGTTTGGGTCTGCCCTTGTTTTGAATAGCATCCTTATTATATGTATTTGTCGACTGGTGGGGACAAGGTATTTTCATTTGTTTATATGTCCACAACAGTCTATTCATACTTGGATGCTTGGGGTGAAGCTGTCTCACTATCATGTACTGAATGGGTTTTGTGCATTTTTTGTGCATTTACTGGTATTTTTCATACCGATTGTTAATTTACCAATATTTTTATTATTATACATGTTACACTTTTGTATATGTTCACTCATACTCATGTTTGTGGTACATGCTTCTATATATATTTAGGTATTTTTTTGACAGTTAAGCCATGCATACCCAGACAATTGAGAGAGATCAGATTGTTCCCCTATTGGAGTGTGTGTGGACGGTATGTCTCCTAGTCTGTCCATTCATACACGGGCAGTATCTCTCTATTCATATGTTTTTAGTCACTCCTTTTGTGTGATTATTCGATGGAGTCATTGCTCATACACACATTTTTTTCTGCAAAAAAACTTTTTTTCTTTTATGAGGTAGTAGGGTTTTTACACCAGGACATTTTTTATGCATTGTTTGGATAGGATGTGTTTTTTCCTGAGCAGCCAACAACACACAGGAGTTTGGGATTAATTAATTAAATTAATTGGCACTTTTAGACTTCAGGTAGTTCCTGTATGATTTAGACACTATATATATGGAAGCAGTACTGGTCTATGTCAGATTACGATTGAGCGAAATTAATTTTGTAAAACGCGTCAATCTTTTGCCTGCCTGCACTCTGTCTGCTCATCTTTGGACATGTAAGAATATTTATGGATTGTTTGTACATCTATTCAAATAAAGACCGGATGTTTTATCGCACACCTAGAGTGCTGTCAACCTCTTTTCCCCTTGACCCCATCCTCTACTAGAGGGAGAGGTTCCTGTTGGTGCTGTAAGGGACAGATTATTGTTCTAAAATCATCACATACTGCTAGAGGGTGAGTTTCCTGCTGCTCCTGTGAAAAACAGATTATTGTTCTAAAATCATCTCCTACTACTATAGGAAGAGGTACCTACTGGTGCTGTAAGGGACAGATTATTGTTCTAAAATCATCATATACTGCTATAGGGAGATGTTCCTGCTGATGCTGTGAGGGACAGATTATTGTTCTAAAATCATCTCCTACTGCTATAGGGAGAGGTTCCTGCTGGTGCTGCACGGGACAGATTATTGTTCTAAAATCATCTCCTACTGCTATAGGGAGAGGTTCCTGCTTGTACTGTAAGGGACAGATTATTGTTCTAAAATCATCTCCTACTGCTATAGGGAGAGGTTCCTGCTTGTGCTGTAAGGGACAGATTATTGTTCTAAAATCATCTCCTACTGCTATAGGGAGAGGTTCCCGCTGGTGCTGTAAGGGACAGATTATTGTTCTAAAATCATTACATACTGCTAGAAGGAGAGGTTCCTGCTGGTGCTGTGAGGGACAGATTATTGTACTAAAATCATCACATACTGCTAGAGCGAGAGGTTCCTGCTACTCCTATGAGGGACTGATTATTGTTCTAAAATCATCTCCTACTGCTATAGGGAGAGGTCCTGCTGGTGCTGAGGGACAGATTATTGTTCTGAAATCATCACATACTGCTAGAGGGAGAGGTTCCTGCCGCTCCTGTGAGGGACAAATTATTGTTCTGAAATCATCTCCTAGTTCTATAGGGCGAGGTTCCTGGTGGTGCTGCAAGGGCCAGATTATTGTTCTAAAATGATCTCCTACTGCTATAGGGAGAGGTTCCTGCTGGTGCTGTAAGGGACAGATTATTGTTCTAAAATAATCTCCTAGTTCTATAGGGAGAGGTTCCTGCTGGTGCTGTGATAGACAGATTATTGTTCCAAAATCATCTCCAAGTGCTATACGGAGAGGTTCCTGCTGGTGCTGTAAGGGACAGATTATTGTTCTAAAATCATCACATACTGCTAGAAGGAAAGGCTCCTGCTGGTGCTGTGAGGGGCAGATTATTGTTCTAAAATCATCACATACTGCTAGAGGGAGAGGTTCCTGTTTGTCCTGTGAGGGGCAGATTATTGTTCTAAAATCATCACATACTGCTAGAGTGAGTGGTTCCTGCTGCTCCTATGAGGGACTGATTATTGTTCTAAATTCATCTCCTACTGCTATAGGGCGAGGTTCCTGCTGGTGCTGTAAGGGCCAGATTATTGTTCTAAAATCATCTCCTACTGCTATGGGGAGAGGTTCCTGCTGGTGCTATAAGGGACAGATTATTGTTCTAAAATAATCTCCTAGTTCTATAGGGAGAGGTTCCTGCTGGTGCTGTGATGGACAGATTATTGTTCTAAAATCATCTCCTACTGCTATAGGGAGAGGTTCCTGCTGGTGCTGTAAGGGACAGATTATTGTTCTAAAATCATTACATACTGCTAGAAGGAGAGGTTCCTGCTGGTGCTGTGAGGGACAGATTATTGTTCTAAAATCATCTACTATGGCTATAGGGAGAGGTTCCTGCTTGTCCTGTGAGGGGCAGATTTTTGTTCTAAAATCATCACATGCTGCTAGAGGGAAAGGTTCCTGTTGCTCCTCTGAGGGACAGATTATTGCTCTAAAATTATCTCCTAGTTCTATAGGGAGAGGTTCCTGCTGGTGCTGTAAGGGACAGATTATTGTTCTAAAATCATCACATACTGCTAAAGGGAGAGGTTCCTGCTGGTGCTGTAAGGGACAGATTATTGTACTAAAATCATCACATACTGCTAGAGCGAGAGGTTCCTGCTGCTCCTATGAGGGACTGATTATTGTTCTAAAATCATCTCCTACTGCTATAGGGAGAGGTCCTGCTGGTGCTGAGGGACAGATTATTGTTCTGAAATCATCACATACTGCTATAGGGAGAGGTTCCTGCTGCTCCTTTGAGGGACAAATTATTGTTCTGAAATCATCTCCTAGTTCTATAGGGCGAGGTTCCTGGTGGTGCTGCAAGGGCCAGATTGTTGTTCTAAAATGATCTCCTACTGCTATAGGGAGGGGTTCCTGCTGGTGCTGTAAGGGACAGATTATTGTTCTAAAATAATCTCCTAGTTCTATAGGGAGAGGTTCCTGCTGGTGCTGTGATAGACAGATTATTGTTCCAAAATCATCTCCTAGTGCTATACGGAGAGGTTCCTGCTGGTGCTGTAAGGGACAGATTATTGTTCTAAAATTATCACATACTGCTAGAAGGAAAGGCTCCTGCTGGTGCTGTGAGGGGCAGATTATTGTTCTAGAATCATCACATACTGCTAGAGGGAGAGGTTCCTGTTTGTCCTGTGAGGGGCAGATTATTGTTCTAAAATCATCACATACTGCTAGAGGGAGAGGTTCCTGTTGCTCCTCTGAGGGACAGATTATTGCTCTAAAATCATCTCCTAGTTCTATAGGGAGAGGTTCCTGCTGGTGCTGTAAGGGACAGATTATTGTTCTAAAATCATCACATACTGCTAAAGGGAGAGGTTCCTGCTGGTGCTGTGAGGGACAGATTATTGTTCTAAAATCATCTCCTACTGCTATAGGGAGAGGTTCCTGCTGGTGCTGTGAGGGACTGATTATTGTTCTAAAATCATCACATACTGCTAGAGGGAGAGGTTCCTGCTGCTCCTATGAGGGACAGATTATTGTTTTAATATCTTCACATAATGCTAAAGGGAGATGTTCCTGCTGGTGCTGTGAGGGACAGATTATTGTTGTAAAATCATCTCCTACTGCTATAGGGAGAGGTTCCAGTTGGTGCTGCAAGGGACAAATTATTGTTCTAAAATCATCTCCTACTGCTATAGGGAGAGGTTCCTACTTGTGCTGTAAGGGACAGATTATTGTTCTAAAATCATCACATACTGCTAGAAGGAGAGATTCCTGCTGGTGCTGTGAGGGACAGATTATTGTTCTAAAATCATCTACTACGGCTATAGGGAGAGGTTCCTGCTTGTGCTGTGAGGGGCAGATTATTGTTCTAAAACCATCACATACTGCTAGAGGTAGAGGTTCCTGATGCTCCTCTGAGGGACAGATTATTACACTAAAATCATCTCCTAGTTCTATAGGGAGAGGTTCCTGCTGGTGCTGTAAGGGACAAATTATTGTTCTAAAATCATCACATACTGCTAAAGGGAGAGGTTCCTGCTGGTGCTGTGAGGGACAGATTATAGTTCTAAAATCATCTCCTACGGCTATAGGGAGAGGTTCCTGCTGGTGCTGTGAGGGACAGATTATTGTTCTAAAATCATCAGATACTGCTAGAGGGAGAGGTTCCTGCTGCTCCTGTGACGGACAGATTATTTTACTAAAATCTTCTCCTAGTTCTATAGGGAGAGGTTCCTGCTGGTGCTGTAAGGGACAGATTATTGTTCTAAAATCTTCTCCTACTGCTATAGGGAGGGGTTCCTGCTGGTGCTGTAAGGGACAGATTATTGTTCTAAAATCATCTCCAACTGCTAGAGGAAGAGGTTCCTGCTGGTGCTGTGAGGGACAGATAATTGTTCTAAAATCATCTCATACTGCTAGAGGGAGAGGTTCCTGCTGCTCCTGTGACGGACAGATTATTTTACTAAAATCTTCTCCTAGTTCTATAGG
>BLSH010164994.1:125049-135575 GCA_018402905.1 Glandirana rugosa
TGTGAAAAACAACAAACAAACCAAAAAAAAGATTAACCCCATCGGGGGTTTTATAACTCTGTATAAGTTTTTTGTTCATATGGTTACCGACACACTCCGGCCAGATTTACAGATAAGACGTGTTCCATGTCTGTTCAGAACACCCTAGGTACGGACCAAGTAAAATTATTTCCAATCGAACAGGTGCAACCGACACCTGTCCACCGACGCGAACAGACACTATTGCGGGGGACGGCACGATTTGTGTGCAAGTCTGTTATGTGATCGACGTCCCGTCCGGTCGTGCAAGCGCAGCCACCTGTCCACAGCCAACGTGGACAAGCTAACCTTTATTAAAATGAACCAGGCATGGATCCCACAAGACTTGTCTGTACCTTGTGCAGAATAGACATTTAGACCGGCCTCACACAGCCATTGGTATACTTGTTTTTTGAATATGTCTCAATATTTTGGGGGCTACCCCAATTAGAAAAAAAACCAAACAAACAACAAAAAGTGTTTGCTACCTCCTCCTCCTCCACCACCACCACTTCTACCTACACTGCCACGGTCATGGCCTAGTCAACTTCTAGGCTCCTAATCCACATCCACCCCCCTTTCCCATTTTTATTTTTTTATTTGATTTTAAGTTTTTTTCCCTATCCCCATTTTTTTGTAGGGCACTTGTCCTACTCTTACCCCCATTTTACTTCCTTTTGCAGCCCTCTAGCACTTGCCAGCACTTTTTTTACAGCCATTTTTGTGCCAAAAAGTTTGGGTCCCCATTGACTTCAATGGGGTTCGGGGTCTGGGGTAAAGTTCGGGTCAAGTTCGGTACCGAATTTCGGCCGGACCAGCCGAACCCGAACATCCAGGTGTCCGCTCAACTCTATACATATACATTTGCAAGTTATGTCTATTACAGGCATACTAGGAACATACTTACAGTATATTCCACATCAAGCTTGAGTATTTCCACAACTTCACAAAAGGGGGCATCCCCATACTTCCATTCTCATGCTGTTCGTCTTGTACAGAAACAGCAGACAACTTTTCCAAACATTAGGTGCGGTTGCTTTAAAAATACAAGGACATAATGACTGTACTAAATAGGAAAATCCCTACATCCAACATCACATGTATACATGTGAGTTGGTATCAATGAACGTCCTCTCCCCCAGAAGCAAAAGTAGGGGTAAATATACTTACTCAATATTTCTCACTCTGTAATTGACATAACTCATAGCCATATGACAACAACAATATTAAATATATAGTGACGTAAACAGAAGAATAATGAGAGGAAAAGTAGGAAAAGTAGAGTGAGTTTTGTTACAAGTTACTCACAGGAGTACTATAGAGTGAGGCAAATCATCTGTAAGCATCTTATGGTGTTAATGGAAGACAAAGGATTAAAAAAAAAGCAGTAGATGGAGGCATTAACTTCTACTCTTGCCATGCAGAAACTCTTGACAATTTATTATCCCCTAGTGTCTTTATGTCCCCTAAGGCATGGAATACCTGGCTACATAGGAAAGGTTCATATCCATGTGGCACTGCTACATGTCGATTTTGTACAGTACATAGTAAGAAAAAGAATGTGGTTAAATCCTGCTCTATGGGCAGAGAATATAGGGTTATTGATTATATTAATTGCGATACAACAAATGTGATCTATGCCATAGAATGCATGATGGGGGCGTGGCTTGGCGAGCGTGGAGAGCAGACGCTGGATAGAGGAGCTCCGGCTTTAAACCCTACAATCCACAGGAATCCTCTTCACAGAAACCACATCCAGAGGTAAAAACATCTCCATATCTCTGCCCTACTTCCCAGCTTTCGGTGGATATAATTTTGGAACCGAAAAATAACTTTTCCCAGAACCGGACTAGGCCGCGAATAAAGCACCGGGCTAAATTTTCGGCCCAACGGAGCTCCGCACACGCGGCTCGCGTAGCTACAGGCCTTTGAAAGACATCTAACCTGATTAGAAATCTCTATAATTGTAGCCTAACCTCACTCCAGTTCCACATTTAAAAAAAAAGGGGCTCTTTTTTAAGGACACTTAGCGGATACAAAAGCCCAGTCCAATCCACATGTCTATGGCCCCATGAGACTTCCACCATTGCTAGAACTTTACTATACTCAGCTCACATTAATATTTAACCCATTTTTCCCTAAGAGATATAAAGACTTAAAAGAAATAACCCAAGGCCATATAGGTTGATTTTTGCGGTGTAATCTACATCATTTTTATGACTTTATTAACACCATTATCACCATAAATAACGAGATGCATATGCACTAACAACCTCTGTGCTGCCTGAGGGTAAGTAAGCCTTTAAAGGTTCTATTCTAAGATTTCTTCACTCCATAAGACATGGACAAGTTTACCATAAACAACACTAACACCCCAGGTCGCTCTCTTCGCTGTTCATCATCTTGCAACAATAAACAATTTCCCTCCTACTTTCAGAAATATTATTTTAAGGAAAAAGGAACAGCTGAAAAAATGGCACCTACAAAGAAATCCAGCAGAGAGATGGAGGATGAAGATAACAACGTTTCACTGGCAACCTCAGAGGATCTGGTAAGGCATAACACCCACCAAGACTCTCCTCTTACTTATGCAGACATGACGGAAATTGCAGCAGATATAAAAAAACTCTTTCTCCACAGCTATCACTGACCTAAAAGCTGACATTTTAATGCTCACAGAGCAAATGGCAACCAGTGAACGTGCAGGTAGGAGAAGGGACAGAACCATTGCCAGGATAGACAGCGTCACTAGCACCCACTCACAACATCTTATCTCCATGAATAGACAACTGGAGGACTTAGATAACCGTGGGAGGAGAAATAACATTTGAGTCCGCGGAATTCCAGAATCCATTGCGGCTGACCAAATCAGACCTGCACTCTGCTCAATATTCAATAACCTAATTGACAGACCAGCAGAATCTCCTATAGAGTTTGATCGTGAACACAGGGCACTCAAACTAAGAGCCTCAGATGATGCCCCTCCAAGAGACATAATTTGCTGCCTAACCAGCTTTACACTAAAGGAAGAGATCCTCCAAAGAGCAAGGCAAAATGACGCAATTGTATTCAATGAAAAGGAAACCCTCCTTTTTCAAGATTTATCCCCAATTACACTTAAAAATAGAAGAGCGCTTAAACCTCTTCTTGAAACCCTGAAAGAAAAGAACATTACCTATAGGTGGAAATTCCCTTTCACCCTCCAAGCTAATTTACAAGGCAAACAATTCTTTCTCCGCACCCCGGAGGAACTACCTTCTTTCTGTGAAAACCTACATTTGGAGTATATTGCACTTCCGGACTGGTATGCATAATTCCTGACACCCCCACTTTCAAACCAAGAAACATCCTCCCCAAACACTTCTCCTTCATGTTCTCCCCTTACAAAAGGCAAGCAGAGTAGAAAGATGAATCATACTGGGAAGTACTCCCCAATGGCTAAAACTCCTAGAATAAAAGACCAGCAGTAAAGTTGGATACAGTTTGTTCTTCCTTAGAATTACAAATATTACCTTTTCTTCAGAACATTGATATCTCGGAAAGAGGTCAAAATAATTCTTACCTCCCCTAGAATTTTTTCTAGCTCACTGCTGCATTCTTCTAAACAGAGTCTTTGAGCTGAAACACTTCACGGATCACCAAATAAGATATAACACTCAGTTCTACAACCCAGAATTTAACTATCGTTGTTTTATGCCTTCGTTCTTTAACATTTAATTCTCTTTTATTATATGGTGTTGCAATTTGTCTTTCCCGGTTGAAGCCCAACTTTAAAAGAAGCGAAAATCATACGGACAACAAAGTGGAAATATTCCTGACTCTTCTAAATGGCTCTGCCTGATTTCTCCTTCGTGAGGTCACGGTATGTTACATATCTCTACTTTTCCTCAGGCTCTCAACAAGTCTGACCTTTTCCTCACATATACTCAGATTCCCTAACAAACCACAATGTATGATGATAAACATGCCAATTCGGAAGTTATGGACTTCATGTGACACTGGGGATAATCAATCTTGGGGCCTAAGACAGAAAATCAAGCTCCAAGATCACTCTGTTAATGTTCTAACTGTTTATACAAGCTTTGTATGTTATTGATGTTAATATAAGGGATGCACATATGGGCATTGTCCCACACCGGACATTTCGATCTGGTGGAGACACGGCCCATGGTTGATGATCTCATTGGTGTTCGTTAAATACAATTTATGCTGTTAACTTACATGCTAGTGAAATGAACCAACGTATAATAGACTTTCCTTTCCTAGCAGACCAGAGTCATAGAGTCACAAGTTGTAATATGTTTATAACTACTGTTCTACTTTTTCCTTCAGGTATGAGTGACTAATAAGTGACATACAAATAGAACCTAGTGTTCCGATTTATTCTTATCATTCTCATTAAGGCTGAAAGTCCATCAGCACACATATCTCATATTTAAACCTAATAGTATAACATTATCTATTATCTCCCCCAGCTTGACTTTTTAAGTCAACCTCGATGCTCCTCGCCTCCCACTTTTCCCCCTAAATTAAACAATTAAAGAAACTCACACCTGAATGAATATTGAATCACACGTAATTTGTATATCTCTTAATTGTTTACAAACTACTACCTTTGAGCTCTGAGCAGAGCTTATTAGAACTTCAAAGGGAGTGGCTCAAACTCTTTGAGAAGTCTGTCCTTCTCTTACTAACACATATCTCTCTATTTTCTCCCTCCCTATTTTCTTTAGGGAGAGGTGCTAAACATGGCTTATTATTCACTGCACAGCTCTCCAGACATAATCTCACACAACTTAAACGGACTTAACATTCCACAAAAAAGGACCAAACTACTTACAGAACTTAAAAAGATCAATCAGATAATATAGTGTTTCTCCAGGAAACACACTTTAAAGGTACAACAGTCCCCAAATTAACAAACAATATATTTACTAATGCTTTCCATACCACTAATCCACATGCGAAAACAAAAGGTGTCTCCACATTGATAAATAAAAACACACCCTTTTTACTTTCCCAACAACTTATAGATCCAGATGGTTGTTATTTGTTCCTTAGGGGCACCTGGGCAGGCGACCCAATTACATTGGCCAATGTATATTTCCCGAATAGATCACATATCAGCTTTTGCAATAAAATTATGAATGAATTGAAATGGTTCACAAAAGGTTGCATTATATTGGGAGATTTCAACCTGCCCATGGATCCCAAACAAGACACATCTAACGGCCATACACTCGTTTCATACAAAATTCTGAAAAAAATTAAGACCCTTCTCCAGTCACTAACACTAGTAGACACATGGCGCCTAACACATCCCACAGAAAAAGATTTTACTTACTATTTCAAACCACATAAACGTTATTTGAGAATTGATATGATCTTTATATCCCAAAAAGACTTAAAATTTATCTCGAAAGCACAAATAGGATCAATCACTCTTTCAGACCATGCCCCTATTACATTGTCTCTTAAAAAGAAGAATAAACTCAACCCAGACTTCAATTGGAAACTGATCGCAGCCCTACGGACAGATAAGGGAATCCAAAAAGATATTCACGACAAAATCCAAAAATTTTTTGAAGGAAACGTAAGTGTAGAGACAAACCCTTTAAATAACTGGGAAACCCACACGTGTGTGATTCGAGGAGAATTAATGAAATGGGGATCCCAAAAGAAAAAAGAAAAAGAAAAGTTGATTAACAATTTAACAAAGAAAATATACAGACTTGAGACCCAACATAAACAATCCTTATCCCAAAAGGTAGAATCAGAACTAACGAACCTCAGAAAAGAACTACAAGAGATTCTTAACCTAAACACCCAAAAAGCACTCTTCTTTAGAAAACAGGTCTTCTATGAACAAGGAGACAAAACAGGCAAACTTTTAGCTAGAGCTCTTAAAGAGATTAACACTAACAGACAAATACATTCAATACGCGATACTAAGGGCAACATAATTCATTCCCCTGAAAAGATTGCAGAAGTTTTTCGCAATTACTACTTGAAACTGAACAATCTTCAGGGACACAGAAAACCCTCACACATCTCTGCTAGCAGAGAAGAGACAACCCAAAACTTCCTAAAAGATAGCCAGATCCCCTCCCTGAACAAGGAAGATGCAGAATGCTTAAAAAAAATCAATCTCTCAAGAAGAAATAATGAGGGCAATTAAAGAACTAAAACCGGGCAAAAGTCCGGGTCCTGATGGTTTTACTACACAATATTACAAACTTTATGCCTATTTATTATCTGAACACCTCGCCTCCACATTTAACTCTTTAACCTCCTCAAATTACAATTCCAGTTCCTTTCTCATGGCACACATTGCAGTCATTCCCAAACCAGGCAAAGATTATCAAGATTGCACAAATTACAGGCCAATTTCTCTACTCAACATAGATCTGAAGTTGTAAACGAAAATTTTGTCTAACAGACTTAAACCACTCCTCTTCAAAATAATAGGTCCAGATCAAGTGGGATTTATGCCTGGGAGAGAGGCAAGAGACAATATTATTAAGGCACTCCATCTAATCCACTTCGCACACCTCTCAAATATAGAGGGCCTTCTCCTGTCCACGGATGCGGAGAAGGCCTTCGATAGAGTCTCTTGGTCTTACATGTTTTCCACATGTTCCCACATTGGTCTTAAGAACAATATGCTAAATTGGATCAAAGCACTGTATGTGAATCCGCAAGCCAAGATTAAGATTAACAACATTTTTTCAGACCTTTTTAAAATTAGTAACGGTACTAGACAGGGTTGCCCACTATCTCCCATACTGTTCATCCTTGCCCTAGAACCTTTAATTAGAACAATCAAATTAGACAAATCAATTCAAGGCTTTGTGGTCAATAAAAAGGAATATAAACTAGCTGCATATGTGGATGATCTTCTTTTCTTTCTTACGCAACCCCACATCTCCATCCCAAATAAAAAACAAAACATTTAAAACTTTCAACTATATAGCGAATTTTAAGGTCAATCACAACAAGTCAGAGGCCCTTAATATTACTTTAAAACCGAATCAACTAAAACTAGCTCAAGATAATTGCCCGTACAAATGTGAGCTTAAATCGTTACAATATCTTGGTATCAAACTTACCCCAAATTTAGACACCATTAATGAAACAAACTTTACCCCCCTTCTCAAAAACATAAAATCAGACCTCAAAAAATGGTCTACAAAACACTTTTCTTGGTTCGGTAGAGCCTCTATCTTGAAAATGACCATTCTACTGAGACTTTTATATTACTTTAGCGCTCTCCCTGTCAAAATACCCACCTCCTTTTTTAAAGCTCTGGACAATATCCAAAGGAAATTTATCTGGGCACACAGAAAACCCAGACTGAGTTTAAAACTGCTTAAACGCCCCAAAGATATGGGAGGGATAGGCATTCCTGACTATCAGAAATATCAACAAGCTACCCATCTTACAAGGATCATTGATTGGCACTGTCATAACAAAGATAAAGAATGGGTTGAACTTGAAGCTCAGTGCAACAATATTAATCTACACTATCTCCCCTGGGCACCAGCCCCACTTATGCCTCCCAAAAAAAAAGCTTTTGCCACTGACAAACACGTCTATTGAAGTACTACTCACTATTGCTAAAAAACAAATCATAACATCTTAACCCGGACCACTCTCCCCTATGCCTTCACACTCAAATTCATCAGAACCCACCTCAGGATGTGATCGAGATAGCCTGCTGGCCCACCACTGCCTTACAGGTAGCAAAGGGAAATCCTTTCAGGACCTGAAAGATAGGCTGAGGGGACCGCTTTCCGGCTATTGGGAATACATTCAGATACACGATACACTTAAGAATAATAAGAACCACAAACTTTACTCTAGAGCACACACTCCTCTGGAAGATATTTGCTTACATAAGAAACAGACAAAAAACTCTATTTCATTAGCCTATAATTGGCTAATACGTGCAGACTGCAAAGTGCTAGTCAATTTTAAAGAAAAATGGGAAAAAGACATGTCAAATATCTGATACTCAATGGCAGAGAGTTTGCACATTTACACATAAATGCTCTCTGAGCACGAAAACTCAAGAGATTTCCTATAAACTCTTCTCTCGGTGGTACATCACTCCCCAGGTGGTAGGGATGTGGTCATCATCGGCCTCGGACAAATGCTGGAGATGTGGTGGAGATGTGGGTTCTCTCTTTCACATTTGGTGGACATGTCCCTTAATTCAAAACTACTGGCACTCCATTAACAGATGAATAAAACATATCACTGATACCCCGATTAATCTTGACGCCAAAGCCTGCCTCCTTCACATAAATCAGCTTTCCATGCGCAGTTATAAACATTCATTGACAAGACACTTGCTAAACGCAGCAAAGGTTCTAATCCCTGTACATTGGAAATCAACAAAAGTACCTTCAATTAAAGATTGGATTGAGAAAGTAAGCCTGACATACAAAATGGAAGAAAATAGTGCAATGAGATTGGAAAAATCGACTAAATTTCACAATTCCTGGAAAAAATGGCTCCTGTTCACGCTTTCAGACACATTTTTAGACTTAACATCATAATTCAGTGTAGAACATAACCGTACTTACAAGGGCATTCACATTCTAGATAATAAAACATTATATGAGATACCCATTGGCCCTCTCTTCTATCACCCAGTCTGATGAAGACGACCAGCACCTTTCATATCACCTCTCCCTCTCCCTTTTTCTCTTTTTCTATATTTCTTTTCCTCTTCCTTACCTCTACTTCGCCCCTATTGTTTTCTATGTCTTTTACTAATGACATCAAGTACCTTCCGATAGTGGTCATACTTGTGATTACCTCTCTATTGTTGCAATGGAAGAGTAGTTGACTGTCATAATGGAATCTCTTTTCTTTTCGCAATGACAACTATTTAATATCTTCTCACTACACTTCTTTTTTTTTTCATAATATCAGAATAATTTTATACGATGCTCGCATAACCTTTTACCTATGCGTTAACAAAATTGTTTGTTAACATATGTAGAAGCTATGTTTGTAACAATGTGACACAATATCGATATATCTGTTCACTTCTCTTATTTTCAATAAAATTTGATTGAGAAAAAAAAAAAAAGAAGAATGCATGACTTGTCAGCAACAATATATAGGCTGCACCATGAGACCCCTTAGAAAAAGGATAAGTGAACACTATCATGGTGCCACTAAATACAGAAGATAAAGGTTTATCCAATGCGTCAAAACATTTTTAATATGTCCATGGAGGGGATCTCTCTCCATTTACATTCTATGGATTGGAAAATATTAAACTTCCACCAAGGAGGGGTGACATACATAAAATTCTCCTCAAACGTGAATTCTGGTGGATTTTTAATATGAAGACAAGAATACCAGACGGTATGAATTTTAGGTATGACGCAGACTTATTTTTGACATAATTCTTTTGACACATCTTTGAGCTAACCCTTTTTTTATTCCCCTCTTTTATTCAAGCAGGTAATCCATAATTTTTTCATATTTAAAGGTAATAGAATAAACCAGGGATATGCAATTAGCAGATCTCCAGCTGTTGGAAAACTACAAGTCCCATCATGCCTCTGCCTCTGGGTATCATGCTTGTGGCTGTCAGATTCTTGCTATGCCTCGTGGGACTTGTCGTTTTGCAACAGCTGGAGGTCTGCTAATTGCATTTCCCTGGAATAGATTATCTAGAACTATTTCGTTATGTATTACCTCTTTCAGAATATGCTTGAGAATATGATAAGGCACTGTTCTATATAGACACTATGATGGATCTACGTATTAATATCTCTTGTCTAATATCATTGCTGTAAAAACATATTTAAGCACAAACTCAGGTCAAAGAATGAATTTAGAACATATATGCAGTTGTCCCTTTGTCCCGTATGTTACTGTGTGAAATTTAGTTTAGTTCCCTTTAGATACATATTTATATGTTTTTAAATATATGTCTATGATAAAATTTTAATTTTGTCTATCTTTTTTTCCTCTATTATATATATTAGTCCTTTTTCTTTTTTTACAGACAGGAAGTGCACTTTTTCTTACTTGGGTGTCACCCCCCTGCCGTATGAACGACAGCTGTTTCAGATTCACATCATTGAACTTCAATTAAGATTAGCTGGTTAGTTGTATAGTGTTAATTGTATGTTGAAAATATGTATAAGTCAGGAATTTCATTGGTCGATTAGAATTAACTTCAAGTTACTACACTTAGACTTTGTCGACAGCAAGTATGCCGTCCCCCCACTGTGGGTTCATTCTTTTTCACGTGAAGGACAGACATTTTTTTCTTTTTCCTGATTATATATATTATCTCCTTTTTTTCTATCTGTTTTAATTTTAAAATAGTATCTGTATATAAATTTTTGTATATTTATACATAGATTTCCCTTGATTTGATTTAAAGTGTGTCATTGTATGCCCTGTTTCCCTGTTGACGTATATACAAGATTTAAGTAAGAAACTGGACTCAAACACGAATTTATACAAAAATGTCGTTA
>BLSH010164994.1:146064-156205 GCA_018402905.1 Glandirana rugosa
TTTTTATTCTGTCGCTTTTCATATTGCCGCTATTGCTATCACATCTGCTATTCACACACATGTGTTCTGCAATGTGTGTGAATAGCAGATGTGATAGCAATAGCGGCAATATGAAAAGCGACAGAATAAAAAGGAAGTGTTCTTCTTTGAAGAACACTTCTTTTTATTCTGTCGCTTTTCATATTGAAAAGCGACAGAATAAAAAGGAAGTGTTCTTCTTTGAAGCGAATCTATTCACACAGCGAATACCGGTAAACCGACACTGGGAGACACTGTGACAATACATAATAAACATCCTAAATTTCTACAACAGAGGGTAGGCTCACAACATGCGGGCGTAGATAATCGTCTACTAAAATACTAAAATTTTCAGTTAAACTGCCATTTCCTGAAATGATTGGGCGTCCAGGAAGATTTTCATTGTCTTTGTGTAGCTTAGGTAGTGAATAGAATGTGGGTATACGTGGGAACGGTGTACGAACAAACTCCCATTGTCCTTGGTCTATTGCTGCCTTAAAGAAGGCCATATCCAACAGTTCATAGGAATCCTTCTCAAACCTGTCTATAAGGCATCTAGGGATCTTTCTATACCAAGACTGGTTGGAAAGTATTCTGTCACACATATTGGTGTATTGGTGCTTGTCCATTAGAACAATGTTGCCTCCCTTGTCAGCAACTTTTATAATTAAGTCGGTATTGTTTGAAACAGTATTAATGGCTTCTCTTTCATCTGCAGAGAGGTTACCATAATTTGTATTCAAAGACATTTTATTTATCTCATCTGTAGTTGCTTTGACAAAGGAGGCAACACTGCTACTAGTATTTAAAGGAGGAAAGAAGTTGGACGGCTTCTTAACTTTTTTGCCCCCCAATGATTGTATCAGGGGCGCAGTTGGTGTTTGCTCACCCAGGAGTTCCTCCAGGTTGATGAGGTCAATCAGATTGTCCACTTCTTCAGCAATAGTTGGAAGTGGTGAAATGACTGACTCCATTGTGTCACCAGAATGTGCATGTGGTGTCCTCGTGTCTTTTGTGCTTTTTCTTGAAAATAATATTTTTAATATAAGTTTGCGTGCAAATAATTGAATGTCTTTAATTGTGTCAAAATGATTTAGAGCCATGTCGGGGCAGAAGCTCAAGCCCCTAAAGAGGAGCGAGATCTCTGAGGGCGAGAGCCGATGCCCGACAGGTTGACAATACTTGAGGCATTGTCAGTGGAAAGAAGAAGAGAGGGAGATGGGGTTAAGTCGGTGACTGTCCTGGAAGAGTCAGAGACTCTAAAGGGGATGAATTTGTGAGAGAAACACCCTGTGATTCAACCGAATTTCACTGAATATGTTTAGAAGAAAGTGGAAAAATAGGGTAGTTAGAAGCAGTGACCAAGTTACCCTGAGTCCCACCTACCACCAGTGCAGAAGAAAAAGCTGGATCCAAAGATTGTGAATCCAAGGAAGATTTCTTGGAGGTTTGGACCGAAGTACCATCACCACTGGGCCTTTGTTTGTTCTTACGGGAGTGTCCACGTCCCTTGGTGCTTGGGAGAGAAAGAGAAAAGTTATACGAAGTTCTAGAGGAGTTAGATTGTGTATCATCCAATGTGTTTCTATTGGGTTTCTGATGTTGTGGCCTAGGTGTATGAGACCACCTGTATGCTTTGGGATAGGATAGAGCAGTGTTTCTCAACCTTTTTTGGTGAAGTACCCCTGCAGGTCTAAAAAAATTTCCTAAGTACCCCTGTCTCGAGAAAGTAATTTATATTGTTTGGGTGTCATGGTTTTTGTGTGTGTGTGATGTCAGTATGTGTTTATATTGATTTCTGTGTGCGTTTGTGATGGTTTTTGTTCATGTTCAGTATCATTATATGTGTGCATGCTGCAGTGACAGATATACACACACATACATAGATAAAAACACACATAATCACAAATGAACAAAATGACACCCACACATGCAATCCCACATAGACACCCAATCCCAAACTAACACATACTTGCAGACACAAATGCCCAAATAATCCCAAATGAACACATACCTAATCCCACATCAGCACACTCAGATATACACACATAAACCCAAATTAACAGACTATATTATTATTAACAGACATTAACATTATATTAACAGACTGATAGATAGACGGTACTAATGCTGCATTGATATGAGGCACTAAGGCTGCACTGATGGGCAGCACTGATAGTGGACACTGATAGGAGGTACTGACAGACAGGCTGCACTGATAGGTGGCATTGATACATAGGCGGCACTGAGGCTGCACTGATGTGAGGCACTGATAGGGGACACTGATCAGGCTGCACTGATAGGGGACACTGTCTTATGAAATTCTATTTACTTACCTTTAGATGTGGCAGAATTTTCTCGGCGCACGTTGCTTGTCAGCTTCCAATGCCTGTGGCCACGCCCAGCACAGTCTTAAAAAAAATAAAACTAAATTAGGGTTATCAATTTACAGAAAGAAACTGCAGAAAGAAACTGCATTAATATGGGGCACTGGTGGGGCTGCACTGATAGATAGCAGGCACTGATAGATAGAGGGCACTGATGGGGCTGCACTGATAGATAGGGAGCACTGATGATGCTGCACTGATAGAGGGCACTGATGGGGCTGCACTGAGAGATAGGGGGCACTGATGAGGCTGCACTGATAGATAGGAGGCACTGATGAGGCTGCACTGATAGATAAGGGCACTGATGAGGCTGCACTGATAGATAGGGGGCACTGATGAGGCTGCACTGATAGATAGAGGGTACTGATGGGGCTGCACTGATAGATAGAGGGCACTGATGAGGCTGCACTGATGAGGATGCACTGATAGGTAGCTGCACTGGCAGTTAGGTGGCACTGAGGTTGCAATGATATGAGGCACTGATCAGGCTGCACTGCATTGATAGGTGGCACATATAGGGGGCATTGATGTATGGCACTGATAGGAGGCATGATGGGCGGCACAGATAGGAGGCAGTGATGGGTGGCACAGATACGAGGCAGTGATGGGTGGCACAGATATGAGGCAGTGATGGGTGGCACAGATAGGAGGCAGTGATGGGTGGCACAGATAGGAGGCAGTGATGGGTGGCACAGATAGGAGGCAGTGATAGGCGGCACAGATAGGGGGAATTGATGCGTGGCACTGATAGGAGGCATGATGGGTGGCACTGATAGGAGGCATGATGGGTGGCACTGGTAGGAGGCAGTTATGGGTGGCACAGATAGAAGGCAGTGATGGGTGGCACAGATAGGAGGCAGTGATGAGTGGCACATATAGGAGGCAGTGATGGGTGGCACAGATAGGAGGCAATGATGGGTGGCACTGGTAGGAGGCAGTGATGGGTGGCACTGATAGGAGGCAGTGATGGCTGGCACGGATAGGAGGCAGTGATGGCTGGCACTGATAGGAGGCAGTGATGAGTGGCACAGATAGGAGGCAGTGATGGGTGGCACAGATAGGAGGCAGTGATGAGTGGCACAGATAGGAGGCAGAGATGGGTGGCACAGATAGGAGGCAGTGATGGCTGGCACGGATAGGAGGCAGTGATAGCTGGCACAGATAGGAGGCAGTGATGACTGGCACAGATAGGAGGCAGTGATGGCTGGCACAGATAGGAGGCAGTGATAAGGGGCACTGATAGGGGGCTCTGACAGGTGGCACTGTTGGCTGGGCACAGACTTACCTGATTTTACAGTCTGCAGTTGAAGGCTGAGTGGAGTGGAGATCAGGGAGACGCTGCAGCCATCATGCTCACACATGGCAGGCACCTCTACGCACGTTGGAGAGGGGGTGGAGCCGAGAGATGTGAGCACATGGAGCCACTCCTGGTCAGTCTCCCCTGGCTGGAGACACTGCGCTGTGACTATGGGCTCTGGTGTCTTGAAAAGAAGCTGCTGCTGCCGCCAGCGTTCTGTTCAATTCACCCAACACGGGCAGACCTCCAACCAGCAGTACCGCACTAGTATGGCACAAGTATTCACCTCACACAGGGCAGACCTCCTCCCAGCAGTACCGCGGCTACTGCAAGCCACTGGGGATGATATATATATATAGGCGGAAGGCGGGACCTGAGAGCCAGAGCTCTGGGCGTACCCCCTGGCCACGCTGCACGTACCCCAAGGGGTACGCGTACCACGGCTTGAGAAACCCTGGGATAGAGGGATAAAACAGCCTTCAGGGAACACAAAGCATACAGGTGGTCTCATACGCCTAGGCCGCAAAAAGTGTTTTTTCAAGGAGACATAGAAGTGAGATAGTAACGCTGAGAACAGCATCATCGGCACTGGCCATGTTTGTGGAGTACTCGAAACAATATGGTACACAGGTCTCGCATGGGGGTCCACTCGTTGGTGGTGAAGTGGTGCTGTTCCGCATAGCGATTAACCTATGCATGCTGCCGTTGAAACTCCACTATTGCCTGCTGCTGCTCGCACAGTCTCTCCAGCATGTGCAAGGTGGAGTTCCACCTTGTGGGCATGTCGCATAGGAGGCGGTGAGCGGGAAGGCCAAAGTTCCGCTGAAGCGCAGACAGGCGAGCAGCAGCAAGGTGAGAACGCAGAAAGCGCGCACAGATGGCCCGCACTTTCTGCAGCAGCTCTGACATATCCGGGTAGTTTTTTAGAAATTTCTGCACCACCAAATTCAGCACATGCGCCAGGCAAGGGATGTGCATCAAACCGGCTAGGCCCAGAGCCGCTGCGAGATTTTGCCCATTATCGCACACCACCAGGCCGGGCTTGAGGCTCAGTGGCAACAACCACTCATCGGTCTGTTGTTCAATGCCCGTCCACAGCTCCTGCGCAGTGTGGGGTTTATCCCCCAAACATATCAGTTTTAAAACAGCCTGCTGTGGTTTCCCCCTGGATGTGCTGAAGTTGGTGGTGAAGGTGTTACACTGAGCGGATGAGGAGGTGGTAGAGGAGGAGGAGGCAACAGGAGGCAAAGAGAAATGCCCTGCAATCCTCGGTGGCGGAAGGACATGCGCCAAATGGCTAGCCACCTCAGGCCCACCCGCCACTACATTTGCCCAGTGTGCAGTTAGCGAGATATAGCGTCCCTGCCCGTGCTTACTGGTCCACGTATCAGTGGTTATGTGGACCTTGCCACAGATGGCGTTGCGCAGTGCACACTTTATCTTGTCCCCGACTTGTTTGTGCAGGGAAGGGATGGCTCGTCTAGAAAAGTAGTGGCGGCTGGGAACCACGTACTGTGGGACAGCCACCACCATCAGGTTTTTGAAACTGTTCGTGTCCACCAGACGGAATGACAGCATTTCAAAGGCCAGGAATTTTGAAATGCTGGCATTCAGGGCCAGGGATCGCGGGTGGGTAGGGGGGTACTTCCTCTTTCTCTCCAGTGTTTGGGAGATGGAGAGCTGTAAGCTTCCATGGGACCATGTGGAAATGCTTGGGGAGGGTGGCGGACATGGTGGTGTTGCTGTCATATGATCTGTTTGCTGGGTGGCAGGTGACAATGTCACTGTAGATGTGGAGGAAGAGGCAGAGGCAGCAGCAGAAGAGGAAGCAGGAGGAGGCCGAGACCTTTCTTGGATTTTGAGGTAATTATTCCAATGCAGCTTGTGCCTTGAATTTAGATGCCTGGTCATGGGGGTTGTGTTCAGGTTGAGAACATTTATGCCCCGGCTCAGGCTATCATTGCACAGCTTGCAAACAACTTGTGTCTTGTCGTCAGCACATTGTCTGAAGAACTGCCAAGCAGGGGAACACCTTTGAGCTGCCTTTGGTGTGCTAGGTCCCTGGGTGCAGTGGGTAGTAGCAGGCGTACTGTCTAGGGGACACTCGCTCCGCTTTTGCAACCTGCTTCCTCTTTTGCTGTGCTGGTGCCTCTGTGCGACCACCACCTCTTCCTCCAAACTGCACGCGTCACTCGCATGACCTTCATTCCATGTGGGGTCTAGGACCCCATCCTCCTCCACATCATCTTCCACCCACCCTTCACCACTGCCCTCCTTTTCAGTCTGCACACTGAGGCAAGCTGCAGCAGTTGGCACCTGTGTTTCATCATCATCAGAGATGTGCTGCGCTGGTGTTCCGATGTCCTCATCCAACAGAAGTGGTTGGGCATTGGTGCACTCAATGTCTTCCACTTCTGGGGCAGCGCTATATGGATAGCCCACGGAAAGCACACAAGGAGAGTCATCAAAAAGCATAAGAGTCTCTTGCAGGACTTGGGGCTCAGACTGCTTGGCTAATTTACAAGGGGCTGATGTGAAAGACAGATGGCCATGGGGTTCAGGTGCCAACTCTGAGCTTTCATCAAGGGACCGGGAGGGAGACAATGTGAAGGAACTGGAGGCATTGTCAGCCACCCAATCTACTATCACCTGTACTTGTTCTGGCCTCACCAATCGTTAAGGGGCATTCTGGCCTACCATATACCGGTGAAGGTTCTGTTGGCTACCTGAGGAAGGTGTTTCCCTTGTGCGTGTAGCTGGCACACCTCGACCACGTCCTCTCCTTCCAACAGGAGGTTCACCAACACCAGCAGCACCAGCAGCACCACGACCACGTCCCTTATTTGACGCTCTCCTCATTCTGCCTGCAAATATTCTATGTAGCACTAGTTATGTATTTATTAATACAAAAAAATGAATAATAAATTCTTCTTCTTCTACAGGAGCAGCAGGAACCTCTCCCTATAGAACTAGGAGGTGATTTTAGAACAATGATCTGTCTCTTACAGCACCAGCATCACCAGCAGCACCATGACCACGTCCCTTATTTGCTCTCCTCATTGTGCCCGCAAATGTACTAGCCCTCTGTAAGTATTTATTAATACCATTTAATACCTTTTTTTTTTTTTTTTTTGAAAACACCAACGTAGCCGTGCTTTTTATTTTGGTGCAAGAAATGCACCGCTCACACCAACAGCTGGAAGCTCTCCCTTTAGAACTAGGAGATGATTTTTGAACAATAATGTGTCACTTACAGCAACAGCTAGAACCTCTCCCTTTAGAACTAGATGATTTTTGAACAATAATGTGTCACTTACAGCAACAGCTGGAAGCTCTCCCTTCAGAACTAGGAGATGATTTTTGAACAATAATGTGTCACTTACAGCAACAACTAGAACCTCTCCATTTAGAACTAGGAGATGATTTTTGAACAATAATGTGTCACTTACAGCAACAGCTGGAAGCTCTCCCTTTAGAACTAGGATATGATTTTTTAACAATAATGTGTCACTTATAGCAACAGCTGGAACCTGGCCCTATAGGAGCAGGCAATGCTTTTTGAACAATAATCTGTCCCTCTAAGCAGAAGCCTCTACCTAGTGCAGTCAGATCATTGTATAATGCAGGGTTTGATCTGCAATCTGTCACTCAAAGCAGCAGTATGTGAAATCTCAAATTACTCCCACAATCTGATCGTTGTGTACGATCCCACAATCTGATTGTTGAGTACGATCCCACAATCTGATCGCTGTGTACGATCGTAACGATCATTGTGTTAGGCAGGGTTTGATCTGCAATCTGTCACGCAAAGCAGCAGTATGTGAAATCTCAAATTACTCCCACAATCTGATCAATGTGTACGATCGTAGCGATCGTTGTGTTATGCAGAGTTTGATTTGCAATCTGTCACTCAAAGCAGCTGTATGTGAAATCTCAAATTTCTGCAATCTGTCCCTTAGAGCAACAGTAGTAGTAATCTCAGGATGCAGGATCAGATGTTAAAATGTCTGCAATCTGTCGCTCACAAAAACGCTGGCAGCTTCCTCTCCCTATACTATTCAGAGTCTCAGAGAGCATGTGACTGCAGCATTAAGTGACTCCAGCTTATATAGAGGCTGGATCACATGATGCACTGGCCAATCACAGCCATGCCGTTAGTAGGCATGGCTGTGATGGCTTCTAAGGGCAAACCAGTGAAACGCTTGTTGATTGGCTGCCCTGCAGCTATTCAATATGCGTGATCAACTACCAGAACCCAGAACCCAGAACCCGAACGTTTTTTGAAATGTCCGTGTTCGGGTCTGGGTCCCGGACACCCCAGTCCGGGTTCACTCAACACTAATGTCTACTAGACTCTTGTTTGGACAGTTTTAAGTGCGTTATTCCTAATAATTACAGGCCTTCGGTATAAAATGCCAAATTTCTATGCAATACAATGTACCCATTTTAGATGCAAAAATCTGACATAATCATATTGTTAGGGAGGTTAATAAACAGATGTAGTCAGGGTAGGGGTTTTCATTAATAATTACGTAATCGTTAACTGTTGCAAGATGTAGAGGAACAAAAAAAAATAAAAGAAATAGGTCAAATGACCTCTAATAAGCTGTCCATTCTATTGGACACCTCCTAACTACTTCCGATATCATACACAAAGTAAAATCAGCTGCCTAATGAAAGAAAGTTAATTCAAACAATACATTTATGTATATAATATTGCTAGTAAAATTATGCATTTAAAGGGCTTATCACATTTAGTGTTTTAGTTTTCCACCTAATTCTAAGCTGCAATGTCTCTCTTGTTTTCATTAGTGTATCATGCTGTTTACTGTAGATTGTTTATCATCAAGAGGCTTTCCTAAAACACACAAAGTTAGATTCCATCTGGTTGTAATGTCTTACTTGATATTATAGAATGGTAAATTGCACTTCTCTTCAGGTCGATGTTTTTTTCATGCTGCTGCTGAATGAAAGAAATTACAATAAAACCTGTTTGTCTCTGTATAAACCACAAACATATGTTCCAGTTGTTTAAATCACAATACTTAGGGACAACCAGCAGCTGACAGGACAATGAACACCGTGGTCAAGCATATGTAATATACAGATGCACAGCACAAATTACTGAATGCAGCAGTCAGGTATATAAAACATAAATACCAGTGTATACATGTTAGCAGTTACTGTAGGAGTATGTATTGTACAATATAGGCTATAGAATGTAGCGATCAGGAAGAAAAAAGTGCAAAGGTCAGGAGTATGTAACTACTATAGTTGCTGGTTAGTAGGAGGCAAAAATGTCCCCGTGTCAGCAGTCCATGGGAGGAAAAACACAAAGAATGTGGAGGTCAGTAAAAGGAAATAATGACTGGGGACAATGGATGAAATAATTCCTCATTGTTAATGTCAGTGAGAGGACATTAGTGGAAGAATTCCCCCTTCCAAGGAACTGGTAGTCAAATAGCTAGATTGATTTCTCAAAGCAAATGCCTGTATAATATTTATTGAGATTTGACATTGATATTCTAATAAGGATCATACTCCAACAAAAAAGTAAAGTGCATATGTTCAGTAAACCCCATCCTTTTGTTGTATGATCAACAATAGGGATGAGCCGAACACCCCCCGGTTCAGTTCGCACCAGAACATCCGAACAGACAAAAAGTTTGGGCGAACATTCGAACACCATTAAAGTCTATGGGACCCTAACATGAAAAATCAAAGTGCTCATTTTAAAGGCTTATATGCAATGTTATTGCCCCAAAAAGTGTATGGGGACCCGGGTCCTGTCCTAGGGGACATGTATCAATGGAAAAAAAAGTTTTTAAATTGATTGTTTTTCAGGAGCAGTGATTTTAATAATGCTTAAAGTGAAAAAAAAAATGAAAAAATCCTTTAAATATTGTGCCTGTGGGGTATCCTTAATCCGTGTGTAAAAGGGCGCATCTCTGTGAGGTGTAGAAAAATTGTCATTTAAAATTGCGGTTGTAATGTATTACCGATTCTCGGAGATATAAAAAAAAATGAAAAAAGTGTGTGGGATTTCTATTACCCCCCTGACCCCCCCTTTAGGGTGTGTGAAAAAAGTAAAAAAAAATATAGAGGCTCTTAGCCATTATGTAATGTTGGCGTTAAAATTTACTGTTAAAAAGATGTGGAGTGTCTCTACGCGGGAAAATGTGTGCCTAATTCCTATGGGGTGTCCGTGTTATAAATTTCCTAAAAAAGTAAAAAAAAAAGTGAAATTCGTAATAATTTTAGTGACGAGGACTTTTTGTTAGTTAAATTTTTGAAAAAAAAGGTAACTATGTACAGGGGATCCTGTCCTGGGCCCAGGGGTATGTGAAAAACCCCGTTATTGTAACGTATATTCGGAAATTTTACTCGTGAAACTAAAAAGTACAATCCCAGGGTATCTGAAATTACCACAAGCTTACAA
>BLSH010164994.1:166330-180004 GCA_018402905.1 Glandirana rugosa
AAAGCAGCGGTATGTGAAATCTCTAATTTCTGCTATCTGTCCTCAGAGCAACAGCACAGACAGCAGTAGTAAAGTAATCTATCTCAGGATGCAGGATCAGGTCTTAAAATGGCTAAAATCTGTCCCTCACGCCGTCAGCTACCTTTCCCTATACTAACCCAAGGAGCATGTGACTGCAGCACTGTGACTCCAGCTTATAAAGAGGCTGGGTCACATGATGCACCGGCCAATCACAGCCATGCCATTAGTAGGCATGGCTGTGATGGCTTCTAAGGGCAAACCAGTGAAACGCTTGTTGATTGGCTGCCCTGCAGCTTCTCAACACGTGGAGTAAAATAGCAGAACCCCGGACCGAACCCGAACGATTTTTGAAATGTCCGGGTCCGGGTCCGTGCCACGGACACCCTAAAGTTCGGTACGGACCCGAACGTTACAGTCCGGGTTCGCTCAACACTAATCATAAGAGATAATTGCATTACAAACAATAGCAATCAGATATTGGGGAAGATTTACTAAAACTGGTGCACACAGAATCTGGTGCTGCTGTGCATAGTAATCAGCTTTTAGGTTTTATTGTCAAAGCTTAATTGAAAGAGCTGAAGTTAGGGGATGCATGTGTAAAGCCTTCTGAGATGGACATGTCCCAAATACTGAACCCTTGTAGGCTCTTTTTTCAACATTGGTGATGTCTACCAGCTTCAGTGAGGATCCCAGTGTGCACAGCATGGTCTACGCCTAAAACCCAAGCCTAAGTCCATCAAGAACACACTGGCCCGAGCTTCTACTAAGATGGCACTGCCTCCATCTTCTCTTTCTGTCGCATCATGCTCTGCTAAGCGGTCACAGTTACCCAGTGCTGATCATGTTGAGTCTGACTGAAATGTTTAGTGCCACTCTACAAACTGAATCCCTGCATCTTAACATTCTCAGACAGTTTGAGAAAATGCTCCAGAAGGCCCTTAAACAAACATTTGATCATATTACAGACAGCCTGACTAAGGAGATTCATGAGCTGGGCCAACGTACCCCTGAGTCGATGATCTGGAAGTTCACACACAGTTCTATGCCAGTGAACTAGAGACCCTAGAGAAGAAAATCTTACTCTGCAAACATAACTGAAGGACTTTGAAAATGGGGAATGTTGCTCTAAACTTCATATCCATGGGATCCCAGACACAATTATTGACCTTCAGTCTACTATGACTCTTCTATTCCAAGAATTACAGCTGTCCATCCCTGTCGGATGTCTGGAAATAGACAGAATTCCCTACTTTCATACTAAAGAACAAATTTTGGCTGCTGCTCATGGCAAGGTCACAATTACCAACTTCTTGCGGATCTTTCTCCACTAATGGTCACCAAACACCATGCACTGAAACATTATCTTCAAGTTCTTTAGCAACATCAAATTCCCTATCAATGGGGATTTATGTTCTCAGTTTGCTTTAAATAGCAAGGCTCCAAAATCTGTTATGTCACTCCTAAGTGGAACTTCAGACCACCCTGCAAGATCTTAAAATGTGGGAAACTCGGCTGTCGTTGTGCAGGCACTCCAGCATGTAGTCGCTCATGTGTGCCAGGCTGCCTCTGTGGGAGGTATTTCATCTGTGTCCTCCGTATCCCCCCAGCCACGCTCCAGTGATGCCCACGGGCAGCGTTGGGTGCCACCCTGCTGTGAACATGGTTCCTCCTCCTCCTCCTCATCACCTTCCTTGTCCTCCTCATCCTCCAGAACTGTGCCCTGGCTTGAAATTTTTTTACCTGGCCTATGTTGGTGCAGGAACCCACCCCCCGAGCCACTTGTGAATGACTGGCCTGATAACCGTGTAAATTACTCCTCTTCCTACTCCTCTTCCTTCTGTGCCCCATCCTTTTCCATCATCGCCCGAAGTGTTTTTTCAAGGAGACATAGAAGTGGGATAGTAACGCTGAGAACAGCATCATTGGCACTGGCCATGTTGGTGGAGTACTCGAAACACCGCAATATGGTGCGTGCTGCAGCTGAAACTCCACTATTGCCTGCTGCAGTCTCTCCAGCATGTGCAAGGTGGAGTTCCACCTTGTGGGCATGTCACATAGGAGGCAGTGAGCGGGAAGGCCGAAGTTCCTCTGCAGCGCAGACAGGCAAGCAGCAGCAGGGGGAGAACGCCGAAAGCACGCACAGACGGCCCGCACTTTCGTTAGCAGCTCTGACATTTACGGGTAGTTTTTTTTAAAATTTCTGCACCACCAAATTCAGCACATGCGCCAGGCAAGGGATGTGCGTCAAACCAGCTAGGCCCAGAGCTGCTGCGAGATTTCGCTCATTATCGCACACCACCAGGCCAGGCTTGAGGCTCAGTGGCAACAACCACTCATCAGCCTGTTGTTCAATGCCCGTCCACAGCTCCTGTGCAGTGTGGGGTTTATCCCCCAAACATATCAGTTTTAAAACAGCCTGCTGTTGTTTCCCCCTGGATGTGCTGAAGTTGGTGGTGAAGGTGTTACGCTGACCGGACGAAGAGGTGGTAGAGGAGGAGGAAGCGGAGTAGGAGGAGGAGGCAACAGGAGGCAAAGAGAAATGCCCTGCAATCCTCAGTGGTGGAAGGACATGCGCCAAACTGCTATCCGCCTCAGGCCCACCTGCCACTACATTTGCCCAGTGTGCAGTTAGAGATATATAGCGTCCCTGCCCGTGCTTACTGGTCCACGTATCAGTGGTTATGTGGACCTTGCCACAGATGGCATTGTGCAGTGCACACTTGATCTTGTCCATGACTTGTTTGTGCAGGGAAGGGATGGCTCGTCTGGAAAAGTAGTGGCATCTGGGAACCACGTACTGTGGGACAGCCACCGCCATCAGGTTTTTAAAACTGTCCATGTCCACCAGACGGAAAGACAGTATTTCAAAGGTCAGGAATTTTGAAATGCTGGCATTCAGGGCCAGGGATCATGAGTGGGTAGGGGGGTACTTCCTATTTCTCTTCAGTGTTTGGGAGATGGACAGCTGTAGGCTTCCATGGGAGCATGATGTGGAAATGCTTGGGGACGGTGGCGGACATGGTGGAGTTGCTGTCACATGGTATGTTTGCTGGGTGGCAGGTGACACTGGCACTGTAGAGGTGGAGGAAGAGGCCGAGGCAGCAGCAGAAGACGAAGCAGCAGAAGGCCGAGACCTTTCTTGAATTTTGAGGTGCTTATTCCACTGCAGCTCGTGCTTTGCATGTAGATGCCTGGTCATGCAGGTTGTGCTCAGGTTTAGAACATTTTTGCCTCGCTTCAGGCTCTGATTGCACAGCGTGCAAACCACTTGTGTCTTGTCGTCAGCACATTGTCTGAAGAACCGCCATGCCAGGGAACTCCTTTGAGCTGCATTTGGTGTGCTAGGTCCCTGGGTGCGGTGGGTAGAAGCAGGTGTACTGTCTAGGGGACGGTCGCTCCGCTTTTGCAACCTGCTTCCTCTTTTGCTGTGCTGATGCCTCTGTGCGACCACCACCCCTTCCTCCAAACTACACACGTCACTCGCATGACCTTCATTCCATGTGGGGTCTAGGACCTCATCATCCTCCACATCATCTTCCACCCACTCTTCACCACTGCCCTTCTTGTCAGTCTGCACACTGTAGTAAGCCGCAGCAGTTGACACCTGTGTTTCATCATCATCAGAGATGTGCTGCTGTGGTGTTTCCATGTCCTCATCCTGAAACAGAAGTGGTTGGGCATCGGTGCACTCAATGACTTCCACTTCCGGGGCAGGGCTATGTGGATGGCCCATGGAAAGCGGCATTCGGGCCTACCATATAACATTGAAGGTTCTGTCGGCTACTCGCACCTGAGGAAGGTGTTTAACTTGTGTGTATAGCTGGCACAGATCGACCACGTCCTCTCCTTGCAACAGGAGCTTCACCAACACCACCAACACCAGCAGAACCACGACCATGACCACGTCCCTTATTTGACGTTCTCCTCATTCTGGACGCGAATGTACTATTAGCAAAAATGTATATTATTTTTTAAACCGGCAATGTAGAAATGCACAGCAAGGTGCAAATGTACTATGTAGCACTATTTATTATTCTTTTATTTAAACCAGCAATGTAGGCACACTTTTTAATTTTGTGCAAGAAATGCACAGCAAGGTGCAAATGTACTATGTAGCACTATTTTTTTTCTTTTAAACCAGCAATATCGATGCACTTTTTAATTTTGTGTAAGAAATGCACAGCAAGGTGCAAATGTGCTATGTAGCATTATTTATTATTCTTTTTTTTAAACCAGCAATATAGACGCACTTTTTATTTTTGTGCAAGAAATGCACCGCTGGCCGCAAATGTAGTATTTAGAATATATATTTTCTTAAAACCAGCAATGTAGACGCACGTTTTAGTTTTCTGCAAAAAATGCACCGCTGGCCGCAAATGTAGTATTTAGAATATATTTTTTTTAAACCAGCAATGTAGACACACTTTTTATTTTTGTGCAAGAAATGAACCGCTGGCCGCAAATGTAATATTTTGCATGCAATGTTTTAAATTTGTCTAACTGCAATGTAAAAGCAGTATTTAAATATGCCAAAATGTTGCCAACTGAACTAGCAGAACACAATTAAAGTAGTGTCCCTGACACACAAGCAGTTGCAAGTGCACTGCACTTGCAAAAATGGCTGCAAACGCCACCCTTAAAAAAAAGAAAAATTGCTTAGGTTTTATATGAGGCACTTTGCTTAGCAAACAAAATGTACTCTAGCAAACAAAAATCTCCTCTAGTACCCACCCACCAATAAATCACTGTTTTTAACAGCTTTTCTAAAGCTAATCTGTCCCTCACATCAGCAGCAGCATCCTCTCCCTACACTAGTATGAAATGATGTGACATGCAGCACTACGTGACTCTAGCTTATATAGAGGCTGGGTCACATGACGCACTGGCCAACCACAGCCATGCCATTAGTAGGCATGGCTGTGATGGCTTCAAAGGGCAAACGAGTGAAACGCTTGTTGATTGGCTGCCCTGCAGCTATTCAACAGGTGCAAAAAGATACCCAAACCCCAAACCCGAACCCGGACTTTTTCTCAAACGTCCGCTTTCAGGACACGGACACCCTAAAGTCCGGTACGAACCAGAACTTTACAGTTCGGGTTCCCTCAACTCTACTAACCACAACACTACCTGCCTGAGTTTGCCTGTTCTCCCTGTGCCTGCATGGGATTCCTCTGGGTACTCCAGTTTCCTCCCACACTCCAAAGACATGCTGGTAGGTTAATTGGATCCTGTCTAAATTGGCCCTAGTATGTGTATGTATGAATGTGAGTTAAGGATCTTAGATTGTAAGCTCCTTGAGGGTAGGGGCTCATGTGAATGTACAATGTATATGTAAAGTGCTGCGTAAATTGACAGTGCTATATAAGTTCCTGAAATAATAATAAACCAGGCAAGTGATAATATACATAGGCCAGCTTTACTTATACATGCTGCAAGATCTTGGCAGATCCAAGCTTTCCTCTTATCCCTTGACATAAGAAAAGCTTTTGATACTGTCTCATGGCCCTACCAACATTATGTTTTGCAGCATTGGGGATTTGGCTCCCCTTTTCTTCGCTGGATCTTGTTGCTTTATGTAAAACTGAGAGCTTACGTGAAATATGCTGGCTACAAGTTGGACCCCTTTTGACATCCGCAGAGGCACTCATCAAGATGGTTCACTTTCCCCTCTCCTCTTTACCCTGCTTAATTAACCCCTAGCTCAACTAATTTGTTCTGACTCTAACATTAAAGACCTCAACCTTAATGGTCATCAGCTATGCCTTTTTGCAGATGACATCTTGGTTTTCTTGTCCTCGCCACATCTGCTACTAATCTCCTTCTGATGCTCAACTACGTAGCTTGCATCTCTGCCCTGACCATCAATCCACATAAGTCCACTGCGCTAAATACATGTTTATCTCCTTCTGTTCTTCAACAGACGTAAGTGGCTCTACCATTTTCATGTCATCAAACTGACTTTCTTATTTGAGCATTAACCATACATCTAATCTTTCTGATTTATGTGTTTTAACATTAGTGGACAGTTAGCAATATATAACTAAATTTTTAGCCCAATGGTAAATGTAAATGTTAAAATCAACATGATTAAAATGGCCATACTACCCAAAATTCTCTACCTTACCCATGCTTTTTGAGAATATTGCAGTGTAGGACGACCACTTTTGTTTGGAGTATGCTAAAACCCCATCTCCCTAAGGCTACCCTTTATCTTCTGAAAATCAGAGGGGACTTTGGATTTCCCAATTTTTCCACCTACTATCATGCGGCTCTTTTGGCACAACTACCTAAATATCATGCTGTTCAGGAAACTCCACTTTGGGTAATGTTAGAGTCTGTGGATTGTGATCCTCTATCAATAGCCAATCTGCTATGGCTACATCCCTCAGATAGCAATAGTCTTGCAAACACTGTTACTAAGCATTTTCTAGCTGTCTGGGATAGGTTTAAGATGGTGTATGGCCTACAATCCCCACATGTACCACTGCTTTTGTTTCTTAGAAACCCTTCCTTTTACCCAGACCAGAGTGCCCCTGCTTCTTTTCAAGCTTGGTGTACAACTAACTTAATCAGACTCTATAAATTAACATCCTCCACGTCATTTAAATCTGTCCCTGCATTATGTGAAAAGCAAAGGCTTCTGAGTTCTGAACTTTTCCAGTACCTTCGGATTAAGAATTTTTTTACACCATACGTCTGTACCGGACCTTATATGTCACATTTTGAGGAAGTCCGCATCCCTGGGTGACACACTACTTACTTCCTAATTTCAATGAATCATTGCTGCTACCTTGGAAGGCCATTTCCAGGCAAGATATACCTAATGGATGCCTCACACACTTGGAGCCACATAATCCCCTGGGGGGCCTCTCCCTTTTATCCTTTTCCCTTGACTTCTATCTTTCTTACCTTCCCCTCTCCCATTATCCTCTATTCTCCAGTTCCCCCCTTTTCTCCTTTCTCCTTTTGGTTCATACTGCAGTAATTGTACTTATTCTAACCAGACCTTCTGCATTATACCCCTATGTTTTCATTAACCTTACCTACTCTGTTACCCTTTGAGTCCTCCCTCAATGCTCATGTTTACTTTTGTCCACATCAGCCATTTACTGACTCTTGAGATACGCTATTGTTGGCTATACTTTGTTATAGCCTCTCTCGACTATTACTGGAAAAAGGTACACCTGCTGACTTATTTATTGTTGCTTAATACTCTATATGCTTACTTTTTCATTGTATTTCTGTGATCACTTCACTTTTCCCCTTATGTTTTACTTTCCCGGCACTGTATTTTATTGACACATCATATGTATTTTATTGTGTTTGAACTTGCCTCTGTTATCTTTAAACATTAATGAACAAATTTAACAGGGAAAAAGCTGAAGTTAGAAGCTGATTGGTTACTATGCACATGTGCACCAGATTCTGTGAGCACCATTTTAATAAATCTTCCCCAATGTTTAAAACATTCATACAACACATTTTTTATACATACTGTAGAAGCCAAAATGAATTCAGACCTCCTAATCTGCACACTTGTTTCAAAGTGACACTAAAAATACTAAAGCCCCTATATAAGTATGACAGCCAGTAAAACAATATTTATGAAAAAACAACCTCTGCAGCTTGTTTTAAAGCATAACTTCAGTTTGCACCAATGTGAATTTTTGTACTTCTCTTACATTTACATTTATATGAAGTTTTCTATCTTAAAAATGGAAAGAAAAAAAGAGGTCAAATGGCCACCATTGATCATCTTGCTCTACACCAGCATGTAGGAGGGGCCAGGTGGAGCCAGCACATCATTGCTGTAATACCCATTCAACAAGTGATTGGCATTCTAAAACCATCAGGCCCCCTGCTAATACACACAGCTTTACCTAAAGGCACAAAGGGGGAGACAACCACAGGGACCTCCCCCGGCTTGGAGGAGAGGGGTCTCTCGGGATTATCGCTCCCCCTCATATCACCATAATGCAAGACACCCCCCAACAAGGGGGCGTGGCTCATCTAGGGGCATGCGGGGCCCACAACATTCACGTAGTTACAATGCATATCCACAACAACACAATCAGAATTTCTACCAACCCAAACCGGCTAGACCAACATACGGATACAGACCATATGGACACACTCCTTCCACTCCCCATTATCGCTTGGATACTTCTAATAGATACTCACCTCTGTACGACGAGGAATCCTATTTTTCTTACAACGAAGGTGGATGTGATATCAATCAATCCCCCTACCGATACAATTCGGATTATCCTCACCCCCCCCCCCTCCCCATCCCCCACAGGTTTTTCCCTTAGCCAACCCTTCCAGAAAAAAGGGGTCCCCATTCAAGAGAGGGATTAGAGGGGGGAGGAAACACAAGAGAGGAAAAAAGAGTACGGACATAACATCCTCCTCTGGTATTTTTAATTTAAGCAAACAAACCCTCAACCAAGATGAAACTAATATCCTCAATAAAGGTTTGAAGTTTGCCTTGCCTAAAAAACTGAATAAATTTGAAACTTTTATTGACGTTCAGAAATTTATCAGAAAAATTAATATTCAACGGTACCTTATTTCTAACCCTATCAGATCTACTTTGAATAATGGTTCCTCATCACATTCAGTACTTAGTAACCCCTCCACTTTTAACCCCTTGGGCCCAATGGCCCCTTCGGTCAACGTTTTTAGAGATTTAGTATTACGAGATTTGGAAGACATTTCCATAAGAAAAAGCTATATTCCCACTTCTCTCAAACAAGGAGTAGAAAGCCTATGCCAAAACAAAGACCTTATTATCAGACCTGCTGATAAGGGGGGCGGCATTGTCATCATGGACAAAATTGACTATAAAACGGAGATCAACAATATCCTAAGTGACACTGCTACTTACCAACCTATAGCATCCAATCCCACCAATAAGTATAAGGCTGAATTAACCAGAATAATTAAGCATGGCTATGATAATGGTATTCTAAACAAAAAAGAAAAATAATTTTTGATCCCAATGTGTCCGCGTATTCCCACCATATATTTTCTACCGAAAATTCATAAAAACTTGGAACGACCACCTGGACGACCTATTATCAGTGGCATCGACTCTATAACTTCAAGAATCGGGAAATACATTGATCACTATCTACAACCACATGTAACTAGAATGCCATCTTATCTTAAAGACACCAAAGATACCATCTGCAAACTTGATAATATCCAACTTCAAAAAGGTGACATTATAGCCACCGCTGACGTGTCTTCATTATATATGTGCATTTCCCATGACCATGGGCTAGCGGCAGTCAGACATTATTTAACACAAGACAGTAATTTGTCAGATTTACATAAGGAGTTTATTCTTAATCCAGTAGTATTTGCTACTACACACAATTATTTCTGGTACGACAATCAATTCTTTTCACAACGTAAGGGTGTAGCCATGGGGGCAAAATTCGCCCCCAGCTTGGCTAATTTATTTATGGCCAAGTGGGAGGAGGATGTCGTCTTTGCATGTAACCGACCGGAACTGATTTTCTGGGTTCGCTACATCGATGACATCCTCCTCCTATGGCGTGGTGACCAACAGTCGCTTGACACCTTTTTTGCCACTTTGAACAATAACGACAAAAACATTGTTCTGGCTTTAGAGAGTAGTAACACAAACATCCATTTTCTCGACCTTAATATTGACATCAGCACTGAGAAATTTATCACGATGACTTATTTTAAACCTACCGATAAAAATGGCTATATTTCCACCGACAGCTGTCACCATCAGTCCTGGTTAAAATCCATACCCAAGAGCCAGTTTATACGATTGCGGAGAAATTGCTCTGATATTAACGTTTTTTCAGAACAGGCACAGGTCATCAAGGAGAGATTCTTAGAGAAGGGGTACTCTAATGAGGAACTGAATAAGGAAATTCAAGCTGTCTCTCAAATCGATCGAGGTACGCTTTTAACGGACAAACCAAAAACTCAGAAATATGACGCCAAATGGTCATTTTTCACAGGCTACTCTATCCAACATAAGCAGGTTAAGAGGATTATCAATAAACATTGGGATGTCTTACGTAATGATCGTCTCATAGGCCCTCTATTGCCTGATAAACCAAAAGTCATTTACAGAGGGGTCCCCTCCTTGAGACACAGGATAGCTCCAAACGTGGTTGACCCTCCTAAGCGACTTACCTTTTTTCACGATATGAAAGGCTTTTTTAAGTGTCAAAAATGCAGGGTCTGTAAACTTAATAGACATAAAAACAAGAGAATTTCCAACTTTACCTCAACAGTCACGGGACGCAGTTACGAGATAAAATGTTTTAGTACATGTGAAACAAGAAATGTTGTATACCTTTTAACCTGCCCTTGCAATAGACAGTATGTGGGCAGGACCACCAGGGCTTTTAATGTACGTGTAAACGAACACATAACCAATATTATTAAAGGAAAAACTAATCACAGTGTTCCCAAGCACTACCTTAAGCACCATGACCGTAACCCTGATGGTACCCTCTATCAGGTAATAGATAAATATGTCCCCCCTTGGAGAGGGGGGTGGGTCAAGAGAGGGGTGTCCCAACTGGAAACATCCTGGATCTATCAGCTTAAGAGTTTCCACCCACATGGGATGAACGTTGAGTGGGACATTAACTCTTTTATTAATAAAGCCTAAATTGTTACTATTTTTTATTTATGTTTTTATGACCCTCCATACAATTTCTGATTCAATGATCTGTCTTATACATTTTATATATATAATATATGTACGTCATTTTTTACTATTTAATATTTATTATTTTGAATCTGGATTCCATATTTATTTGGTACATCTTACCCCCATATGACTTATTGATAATCATAATTTTTAAGTCTGTTTGATCGATTCCGTATTTTTTAAGTCCGTTTTGTTTTTTTTCCTTTTTAATCATGTCAATATTTCATTGAATATTTATATCTGTGAATGATTTATGTTGTGCAACGAATGTCCCAATCTGGTTCGTTTGATCTGGCTGCCGGTATATACACTTTCATAATAATATCTTTTATTAACTTTTATTTGACATCTTGTCAGTATACAATTTTTATAGTTATTATCTTATTATTCACATCACTACTTTCTGCACTTTCCATATCACCGAAGAAGTTTAATCCTTTTCCGGTTGTCTAATGACAGCCACATTCACAAAATGGTCACTTATTCACGATCGCATACGATCTTTATAGCTAAGTACATTCTCTGCTTACAATCCGGAATCAAGTGGGCAGCGACGCGGTGAGATTATCACGTCATTTCCGCTACTAGTCACCACTGACCCCGGATGACACGCTACATTGATTCCCGCTTTCACGTCACTTCCGCGGGCGGATGCCCTCGCTTCCCCTTCTGGCTGACACGCAACATCATTTCCGGTTTCAGTTCACAATTCTACCCGGAAGTGATGCCTTCCCTTCTGGATACGTGAATCTTTCTCCCCTCTTTCCCCTAATTCATATACGAACACTGTGTCCTTCACTTACGACCTAATTCACTACTGTTCATCTGATTCCTTAATATACTCTATATTTATTGATGATATGAAATAATAAACTTCAGATTGAGGCGTGGAACACACGCCGGCGGCGCCATTTTGACGCCAATATGCGACTTCCGTTTTGAGGCCCCCTACAGGGGGTCAATTGATACTGTTATCATCCTTTATAAATGGCATGCCTGGCAGGAGGGGGAATACCCCAGATGACGGCCCATAGAGCCGAAACGCGTCGGTTTCCCCATTTCCTGCCATTTTATGAGCTCTTTTTTACACTAATGGAATGTGAGTATTTTTATTCCTTGATTGCAATAAACCCCTTTTGGAAACTGTATCACACGATTGTGGATATTTTTTCTCTAACCATCGCACACCAAACACCCTTTGGACGCGGGACGAGAGGAGCTGCAGACATACCCCCCTCCATCGGCACCCACTCCGGTCTGAGGGCACCCCCCAGGAACAGTGGAGTGTTAAGATGACCCCCTGATGACATCTGATGTTCCCTCAGCATTGGACCCCTTGTTTCCTGATGATCAGATGAGCAACCGCCCGGTTGGGATTAATACACCCGCGCATTTACCACTTCTGTCTGGTAAGCTTACATCCATTTTCTCTATACCATAGAGGGTTAAGGATAACTGTCATTGGATCCAAGGATTTCCTCCTCATACAAGTTGAATGACTACCATTTGAATCACTCTTCACCTTCACTAATATAAGGCGCTGCATATGTGTATTTTATTCCTTGGGACAATATAGATCTGTTGTTTATGCGTGCTGCCTACCTATAATTTATTGCCAGGACTCATTTATATATCTTATTCATTTATCCTCCTATCTTTATAGTGAGCGCGGGTTTCTTGTTTTTGAACAGTAAAAAACAATAAACCAAATGTTGTGTGTTACATGAGTCCAGGTCACACTGCACATGTTTTACTAGTCTGAGCTCCTCTTTCACACACCTTACTGTTTCTGTGTAAGTGAATGACACAGAACACATTATCACCATATTTTGTTAAACTGCTACAAAAACTGTTGACACTATAAATCCTATGTAATAATAATAATGAGGGGGCGTGGCTTGGCGAGCGAGGAAGACGGACGCTTGTCCGAGAGGCTCCGTCTGACTGAAACGAAATCCAGAGGCATCCGCACGACAGCAGCCTTTTACTGAGGTAAAAACCTCCCCATCCCCTCACCAAGACCCTAAGCTACCAGAGGATAAGACTTTGAGCCAAAAATTCAACCCTTCCTAGAAGCGGACTAGGCCACATCTCAAGCCGCGGACTAAATTTCCAGCCCGACGGCACCGTCGCTTAAACGGCGTCTGCCAGGCACACCCCGCTTCCAGGGCCCCAGCGCAACACCCCCTACATTCAAGCCTTCTCCCCAAGAAAGGTACAGCAACCCTTTCTACAGAAATTAAGGCGGAAGCCGCCCGGGCACCGCAGAAGATGGCTGCCTAAACCCCACGTCCTGTCACTCCACATGCGCCCACGAGCCTCACCTGGGCCGACACTGCATACCACCGTTCACCAAAGATGGGGAAATCAGACTCTGCATGCTCCAGATCACCCAGGGCCCCTGACACGCAACTGAGTGAAAATGTCCCAGCAATGTTCCGCTCCAGATCCTGCTCCAGGGAAGAAGCACAGCCGCAGGCCTCAGGTACGGAAGTGAGCCAGAGCGGCCCCCACTCACAGAGGCCTGGCCCACACCACAATATTATAGCGCCTGAAGGCATGGACTCCGGACGCCGACACGAAGAAGGGACCTCGTCCTAGACCTCGCCTTGTAACGACCCTGTAAAAGTGAGTCAACGCACAGTCCCCGGGACCCACTAGACCTCGTACGTCTCAGACTAAAGGGGTAGAAACCACTTGCCACCATACGTCACAGCCGGGTCCACTCCGAGCACCCGCGTACACCTCACTGTCCTGCACCCCAAATCCGTCGGTAGAAGACGCCACGGGCCCGCCGAAGGCGGAATTAAAGACATCTTTCCCAACGACATGGAAAGAACCCCTCTTCCGAACTTACATCCCCCACAACGCGACCCCGGGACCTTCGCCCCACACGGACCGTCTGCGGCAAATTCGCTGCCACGGCAGCCCGACCTTTAAATCAG
>BLSH010164994.1:217078-238686 GCA_018402905.1 Glandirana rugosa
TCACCGTTTTTGGCCGATTTATATTCTTCCACATATTTGCGATAAAAAAAAATTGCAATTGGCGTTTATTGATTGGTTTGCTCAAAAGTGGTCGCGCTTACGGGTGATAATTCATTTTTGGGGTTTTTATTTTTTTTTATTTTTTACTAATAATGGCAGCGATCTGCGATTTTTTGCGGTACTGCGATATTTCAGCGGACATGTCGGACCATTTTGACACTTTTTTGGGACCATTGGCATTTATACAGCGATCAGTGCTATAAAAATGCACTGATTACTGTGTAAATGCCATTGGCAGTGAAGGGGTTAACCTGCAGGGGGCGCTCTAAGGGTTAAGTATGTTCCCTGGGCGTGTTCTAACTGTGGGGGGACTGCCCTAGCTGGGGAAGGGAAGTGGTCACAGCCTTCATGTACAGGAAGGCTGTGATCACAGCCCTTCCCCCTTCACAGAGTGGAGGTCCGTGTTTACTTACACGGACCTCCGCTCCTTCGCTCCGGGGGGGCCATCGTGGGTAGCCGGCGGCAATCAAAGCCGCCGCACCCGCTCCCCGGCCCTCCCCAGACACAGTGAGCATGCGGGCGCGCCTCCGGCGGCGCGCGCGCGCTCACTAGGCGCGATCACGCAGCCGCCGTCATATGACGGCGATCCGCGTTACAGAGCCACTTTGCCGCCGTCAATTGCCGATTGACAGTCGGCAAGTGGTTAAAGATTCAAATAAGTTTAATAGATGAGGGCTTGTGATGGGTAGAAAAGCTTTATAATAATTATATGATAATCCGTCCGGGCCAGGAGACTTCAGGGTGGGAAGGGCCTTCACTACATCAGCCAGCTCTTCTGGAGAGATATGGGCATTGATCTGAGAGAGCTGGGTCGGGGACAGTTGCGGTAAATTTAAGGATGCGAAAAAGGCGTCAAATTTATCTTGGGAAAAAAGGTACCTAGGGTCCTTGTTAAGACAGTTATACAGCTTCTGATAGAATTCTCCAAAGACCCCAGACATCCTTTGAGGGCAAAGTGTGGGGGTTCCGTTAGGCTGCATAAGGAGATGCGGGAAGGAGTTGAATGGGTGAGGTTTAAGTTTGTTAACTAGCATTCTATGGGGTTTGTTCGATAATTCATAGAATTTCTGCTTGTTCCAAAGCAAAGCCTTGGAACATTTGTTCAAATCAAGGGACTTTAGACGATTGCGTAAAGAAGTAACCTTGTGAAGCCTCGACACCGTGGGAGAGTCTAGTAATTTACCCTCGGCGGTACGTACCTGCGAAATGAGGGAGGTTCTTTGTAAGTTTGTGTTCATTTTAAGCCGGGAACCCGCCGCAATACACAGGCCCCTAAAGTAAGCTTTATGTGACTCCCAGAGCGTCGAGGCCCCTGACACGGAATGTTCGTTTATTTGGAAAAACTCTTGTAGGTCCCGTGATAATTGTTCTTTAATGGCGGTGTTGTGGAGCAGGGATTCATTTAGACGCCAGTGGCAAGACTTAGTGAAAGAGGAGAGTAAGGTGATCTCCAGTTGGACAGAGGAATGATCTGACCAGGTAATGGGGTTTATATCTGCCAAAATTGTGGACGTCAATAGAGGTGTGGACACAAAGATGTGATCCAATCTTGAATACATCTTGTGAGGGGGAGAGTAGAAGGTAAATTGTTTATGTGTAGGGTGTTTTATCCTCCATATATCTAGTAGGTTGTAGGAACGCATAATTTTTCGAAATGCTTTGGATTGCTTATCTATTTTGGAAGAGGGAGTGGATGGGAACAACGTACGTCTGTCTCTTTTGGGGGACATAGTCAGATTAAAATCACCACCAACGATCATAAAGGGTTGAGCATAGTTGCCTAGTTTACCAAACACGTCTTCTAGAAATTTGATCTGGCCCGAATTAGGGGCATATACATTAATTAGTGAGAATGCGCATGAGAGATAGTCACAGTCCAGAAAGATGAATCTACCGTGAGGATCTATTTGAGAGGATTTAATCCGAATGGGACAAGAGCGTTTGATAAGAATTGCAAGCCCTGCTTTCCCGGTGGGGTCAGATGCTATAAAAGAGGTTGGGAATTGTTTGGAGGCAAATTTGAAGGATCCCCCAGCTCTAAAATGGGTTTCCTGGACCATGACTATGTCCGCCGCGGAGGACCTGAATTCCTTCAGTGCTAGCCAACGTTTCCTGATGGAATTCAGGCCCTTTACATTATATGTAAGAACCCCTAAGGCCATATTGGTAAGATAAGGTTATAGCATATCTGATACAGAAGCTAGACATACAATCAGTAGATAAGCATCCATGGTGTAACTTAGGGGATGGGGAGTAGAAAGGAAAGTTTACAGAACCAGATGGTAGATTACCAAGGGGGTCTGCAAAGTACTTGGCACAAAACAGGAACATAAACAACAATAGGTCTACCTTTGACCAAATAAGCAACATGAAAAAACAAAAAAAATTAGTGCCTGAGGGAGTGAGACCTCTCAGGAGTCCATGGCCGTGGCCAAGGAACCAAAGGGGGAGCGTGGTGGGCTCCATGAACTGCAGGGTGTGACCCTGCCGCCTCCACACATGAATGAATGGGCAAACAGAAAAACATTGAATAGTCAGCTTTTGTTTGGGACAGCCCAAGGGGGCGAAGGAACTTTGTCAACATAAACAAAACGTGAAGGGCATGATCAAAAAAGAGAAAACCAAACACATGAGCTCCAGCTTCCTTCAGGTCGGGTGTCTGGGTGAAAAGATACGTTGAGGTGTGGAGAAGGCCTTTTGTGGCTTTTGCCGCGAAGGGGTCCAGATCCTTCCAGGAGCTGAGAGGGGTCTTGGGGTAGTGGGTATTGGAACCATGTCATCCTCTGGAAGGGGTGGTAGGCCTAGGTTTTTAATGAAAGTTTCACTTTCCTGCAAATCCTTTATAGAGAACTGGGTACCATCTCGAGAAGCAGAGAGCCGAAAGGGGAAACCCCACCGGTAGGGAACTTGATGACTTTGGAGGTGCAAGGTAACTGGGCGGAAGCTTCTTCATTTTGCAAGAGTAATAGGAGATAGATCGCTGAAGATTTGGATCTTTGCCCCCTTGAAGTCTAATCTGGATTTGTTGCGGGTGGCCATGACGAGGGCTTCCTTGCTGTCATAGTAGTGAAAGCGAACAATAATGTCTCTGGGGTTAGCGCCCAAAGGAGGTTTCGGGGCTAAGGACCTATGGGCCCGGTCGAGGCGCCAGTCTATATCTGGAATGTCAGGAGCTAAAGTGTTAAAGAGGTTCAACAGGTAAGAGCGAATCTCTCGGTCTCCAACGGTTTCTGGCACTCCCCTGATTCGTAGGTTTTGGCGTCTCTCTCTGTTTTCTAGATCTTCTTGTTGGGATTGTAGCATCGAGACTGAGTGTTTAAGAGACGCGTTGTCTTCCTCTAGGGCACAGGTGTCAAACTGGCGGCCCTCCAGCTGTTACGGAACTACAAGTCCCATCATGCCTCTGCCTCTGGGAGTCATGCTTATAATTGTCAGCCTTGCAATGCCTCATGGGAATTGTAGTTCTGCAACAGCTGGAGGGCCACCAGTTTGACACCTGTGCTCTAGGGCATGTACGTATCGAAGAAGATCGTCAAATTTGGATTCAAGGGTATCTGTGCGTTCCCCCAGGTGTGTTATTTCAACTCTCAGTTCTTGTGAAAGTTTCCCGACTTCCTGTGTGATGTTTCGTGTGAGATTCTGTAGTAGGGATTGCAGCTTGAGATCGAGAACCTCAACAGTAACAGGAGGTGAGAGGGCGATATTTGTGAGAGGGGGAGATTGTTGAGAAAACCCCCCTACCGCCCCAGATGGCGCTAAAGGATCCGAGGAACATACTTGCATGTTGAGGGCTGGGGAGTCGGGTCTGAGAAGATAGTTGTCTAGGGTCTGGGAAGACCGTGGGACACTGGTTGATGGAAGGGTTGCTTTTTTTGGCCCTATTTTCACCATGGGCTGTCCAAATGAGACGATAAGTGGAGAATGGGGGCTCCCGGAAATAGAGAAGGTTGAAGTTAGCTATGCGGGAGCCTTAAGGAGGTGGCAGAAACAAAAGTAATAGTTCACATGGATAACGTATGCAGGGCCTATACCCGGGACTTTACCCCCTTAACATGCAAATGAGTGAGGGTGGTGAAAGCAGTTTCTTAGGGGGGAGTTAAGTCTGTGAGTTTGTCCCTGGGTATATTGGTAAAAAGTCACTGAGATGATAGATTTGACGGGGGGTTATGTTGAAGGTTTGAAACGACCTTTCTGGAAGCAACAGCTACAAGCTTGGGGGTGTATGGAGTAGAAAGATGGCCGCCGCAACTAGGCCTGAGTGGGTCTAGGCCAGTACAGTCTAAAAAAAAACTGGGTCTCTGGGGACCCCTCTGCTTTGTCCGGGGGGAGAGTGAGAGAAGATGGATCTACAGAAAGACCTGTGGGGTCTGTATGATGAATTCCGGAGCTGAACGCCACAACCGGGTGTAGCAAGATGGCGGCGACCTAGGCCGCAGGTGAAGCCGCGGGCTAAATTTAATGCCAGCGCCGGGCGTGTGGAGTTCCTCACCTCCGCTTAGTTTGTGGGATCCCCCTGGGTTCCTGCGGGAGGGTAACTTGGGTGTTGAATGTTATTTTTAGCTCCCCATGTGCTCCAAGCCCTGGGGCTTCCCAAGATGGCGGCCGCGCTGGGCCTCGGTTAGATCTGAACTAATGATCCGGGCAGGTATGCCACTATATCCACAGCTTGGAGCCTCAGCGGTGTCGTTGGTGGCGATATATGTCCCCTAAGGCTGTGGATGAGCTGGAGTGGGGACCGCTGCGGGCACCGCCCATGTAGGCCTCAGAAGCCGCGGGCTCGATTTTGGGCGCAGCGGTGCCCACGGTCCGCGATTTTTCGTGCGAGGGCTCTAGGGCGTCAGGGAGGTGTGAGTGGGGTGTTGAGTGTCTCACCCGGCCGCGGATCTCGTGGATTCCCTCGGATTCGTCTCCAAATAGCAGGAGCTCGCTGCAAACGCGTCCGTCCAGGCTCGCTGCCGGCCACACCCCACCTAGTTAAAATGTTTTATCTGCATTGTGACTGTAATTCTTAATCGTAATATAACGATATGTCCTTCATATATGCATTTATTCTCGTTTGTACAAATTTACAATTTGAAATTAATAAAAATACTTTTCAAAAAAAAAAAAAAATGAGGCTTGTCATAACAATTCATATAGTCATGGATAAATATAAATCAGTATTTATTCAATATAGGAGTAGGTATAACATGATCGTACTAGACATGATGTAACATGATAGACATGATGTATTGTTCATTCATCATTATGTATGCGCAAAGATATTATATACTCATTTAACCATGTGCCCATGTGTATGTTGGATTTCTCTATGAATATTTACAAATTTTTACCCTTTTGATTTACATCATGTCTATTATGATCATGTTATACCTACTCATATATTGAATAAATACTGATTTATTTTCATCTATGACTGTATGAATTTTTATGATAAGCCTAATTTAAAGTCACAAAAAGACCGAAAATTTTGAAAAAAAAACACATTTTTCATCATTTTTGTTATAAAATTTTGCAAATTAGTAATTTATCTTCATAAATTTTGGGCAAAATTTATAATGTTACATATCGTTGGTAAAAAATAACCCAAATTAGTGTATATTATTTGGTCTTTGTGAAAGTTAGAGAGTCTACAACCTATGGTGCAAATCACTGAAAATTGATCACACCTGATGTACTGACGGCCTATCTCATTTCATGAGACCCTAAAAAGTCAGCAAAGTACAAATACCCCTCAAATGACCCCTTTTTGGAAAGTAGACTTTCCAAGGTATCTAGTAAGTGCCATGGTGAGTTTTATGAAGTTGTCATTTTTTCCCACAATTCTTTGCAAAATTAAGATTTATTTTTTTAACAAAATTGTCATTGTAACGGGTTATTCTCTCACATGGCATAAGCATACCTCAAATGACACCCCAAAAATACATTCTACTACTCCTCCTGAGTATGGTGATACCACATGTGTGAGACTTTTACACAGCCTGGGCACATACAGAGGCCCAACATTGAACTAGCACCTCCAGGCGTTTTAGAAGCATAAATTACACATCTCATTTCTCGACCACCTATTACAATTCTGAAGGCCCTGGAGCACCAGGACAATGGAAATGCCCACAAAATGACCCCATTTGGAAAGATAACACCCCAACATATAATCTATGAGGCATGATGAGTCTTTTGAACTGTTAATTTTTTTCCAGAAGTTTTTGGAAAATGTAGGAAAAAAATGAAAACGCATTTTTTTTACATAAAGTTGTCCATTTATAAGGTATTTCCAACACATAGCATGTACATGGCAGAAATGACACCCCAAAATACATTCTGCTACTCCTCCTGAGTATGGCGATACCGCATGTGTGAGACTTTTACACAGCCTGGACACATACAGAGGCCCAGCATTGAACTAGCACCTCCAGGCATTTTAGAAGCATAAATTACACATCTCATTTCTTGACCACCTATTACAATTCTGAAGGATCTGGAGCCCCAGGACAATGGAAATGCCCACAAAATGACCCCATTTTGGAAAGCTAACACCCCAACGTATAATCTATGAGGCATGATGAGTCTTTTGAATGGTTCATTTTTTTCCAGAAGTTTTTGGAAAATATAGGGAAAAAATGAAAACGCATTTTTTTTTACATAAAGTTGTCCATTTATAAGGTATTTCCAACACATAGCATGTACATGGCAAAGATGAAACCCCAAAATACATTTTTCTACTCCTCCTGAGTATGGCGATACCACATGTGTGAGACTTTTACACAGCCTGGACACATACAGAGGCCCAAAATGCAAGGAAGACCGTCAGGTGTTCTAAAGACACATAGCATTACAAATACCAAGAATTACACCCAAAAATTAAAAAAAAGTAAACAAAACATTAACTGTGGTTTTAGTATTGCAGCTGTCCACAGGAGGATAGTACTGGTCCAGGCAGCAGGCAGGGACTTGGTCAGCTATAGCGAACACAATTGTCCAGGCAACCGACAGTGAATGCAATTGTCCAGGCAACAGGCAGGAAAACTGTCCATAGTACAGTCAGGGATATTGTCCATATACAGTCCAGGGTCAGTGCAGGCAGAGATGTTGTCAACAGTGCCAAAATATTGGTCCTGGTAGTAGGACAGTGAACACAATTGTCCAGGCAACAGGCATGAATACTATAGTCAGTGCAGGTAGCAGGCAAGGATATTGTCCACATACAGCCCAAGGTCAGTGCAGACAGAGATATTGTCAACAGTGCCATAATATTGGTCCTAGTTGCAAGCAGAAACATGATCCATAGTCCAGGTAGCAGCAGAGGTGGGGTCAGTTCATCCGGCAGGCAGAGGCATGATGGCAATAAGTCCTACAGGCAGCAGGCAGAAGTAGGGCCTCGGTCAGGACAGAATGGGGACAGGGGTAGAGGCTTCTCCCACCCAATCTCTTTGAAGCCTCCGAGTCTCCAGACCCTAATCTGGGAGAGAGAAAGCAAAAATAATGTTTTCTTCTTAAAGAAAAAAACATTCTGGAGCCCCTCACATATGTGAGACTCCTGTGTTGTGAATCCCACTACTCCAGTTGCAGGGTACTAGATCAGTCCAAGAGGCAGGAAAAAACATGGTCAAACAGTCCAAGGTCAGTTCCAGATCAGGCAGAAGTATGTACAAAATCGGTAGGCAGAAGCATGGTCGAATAACAGTCCAGGGTGAGTTCCAGATCAGGCAGAAGTATGTACAAAATCGGTAGGCAGAAGCATGGTCGAATAACAAGCCAGGGTCAGTTCCAGAGCAGGCAGTGGCATAAGGGGTGCGAACTTGAAAAGGAAACTGGGGAATCAATAATTCACTAGGGTATGATAACGCCAGCAGCAGTCACCTATGCATAGACCTGGTTGGGAAGGGCACTGGGCACTATGATAAGTGGTGTCTCTTCTAACTCCACTACTAGAGCACACCCGGCATCTTTTCTGGCATCTTTGGCCTGTAAGGATTTTATTGGTAAAATGGCGCTCGGAGAGTCTACTACACACATTGGTTCTAATATTTTCTGGTGGGCCGTTGAGGTATAAAAGTGTGGTGATGATATCCTCCTGGTAGGCAAGGAAGGGTTTGGGGTTTACTGTGGAATTTTGATATATGACATGGGTATTGTATATGGCCAAATGAAAAAAATAGAGGGCAACTTTTTTATACCAGTGGTATATTCGTCTGGTAGGTAAATAAGGTTTCAACATTTGATCATTTAGATTGACTCCTCCCATATACAGGTTGTAATCATGGATTCAAATGGGTTTCTGTAGTTGGCCATTTCTTCTGGGGATCTCTACCAGTGCATTGTTGTGGATAGATGTTAGCATGTACACATCTCTTCGGTCCCTCCACTTCACAGCCAGAATTTCCTCATTCCGTAGACTCGCCGTCTCTCCTTTTCAAAGCCTCATGTTGACGAGTCTTTGAGGAAAGCCCACCCAATTTGTTCTGGCTGTGCCACAAGCTGGTTTACTTTTCCTGTAGAGGTTCCGGAACAGGGGTAAGCTGGTGTAAAAATGATCCACATACAGGTGGTAGCCTTTGTCCAGGAGTGGGTAGATTAGATGCCAAACAATTTTACCGCTTGTGCCTAAATATTCTGGGCAATTGGGGGAATTCAGATGGGAGTCCTTTCCTTTGTAGACTCTGAAGGCGTAAACATACCTCGTGGTTCGGTCGCACAATTGGTAGACCTTCACTCCATACTGGGCCCTTTTGCTGGGTATAAATTGTTTTATTTCCAGCCTGCTGTAAAATTTCACCAGGGATTCATCAATACATATATGCTGGTCCGGGATAAGTAATTGGGGGAATATTTCTGTAAAATAATTTAGAATTAGGCGAATCTTATAAAGCCGGTCATAATTTGGGGCATTTCGGGGGGGGGGGGGGGACTGGATATTGTCGTTAAAATGTAGAAGTCTCATGATCATGAAAAATCTTGTCCTGGGCATTATGGATGAGAAGACCGGCATGTGGTAGATGGGGCGGGTGGACCAGTAGGAGCGGAGTTCATTTTTGTTATTAAGTCCCATGCAGAACGTGAGGCCCAAAAAATTTTTGAATTCTGCCACTGTTACATCTCTCCACTCAAGGGGATGGGATTAAGAGGAGTTTAGATTAGCCTGGATAAATTGGTGTGCATATAGGTTTCACTGGGCCACTATGGATCGCAGCATGTCCTCAGTAAAAACTAAATTAAAATAATTAATGGGCAAAAAGTTTTCTGTGTCCACCTGGACTCCTGGTTGGGCAGTAAAAGGGGGAATACTAGCTTCTCCTGAATTAGGAGGAAGCCACAAGGGGTGCTGGAGTGAGTAGGGAAGGCCGGCATGGGATCTCACCCTTTGGGGCTGAGGTACAGCGGTGGTGGTGGATGGCACTGGGGTGCTGGAGGATAGCACAGCGGTGCTGGTGGATGGCACTTGGGTGTGGGTGGATGGCACAGTGGTGCTGGTGGATGGTATTGCCTCCTCACCAACACGCCTTCGCCTGGCGGGTGGACAATATTCCTTGTCTGAGTCCAGCTCTGATTCACTACTTGAGACGGGTTCATAGGCCATATCAGACTCAGACTCAGGCTCAGACTCAGAGGAACCTGCAGGAGAGAGCTCCCTGTTGCTCTCATCGGCCGCAAGAATATTATAGGCCTCCTCAGCAGAAAATGATCTCTTTGCCATTGTTGCAGCACTAATTGGCACTGATGATACTTGATGACACTGACAGGTGGCACTGATGATGTGTGGAACTGACAGGTGACACTGACACGTGGCTCTGATGACAGGTCAGGTGCCACTGACACGTGGCACTAATGACAGGTCAGGTGGGACTGATGACAGGTCAGGTGGAACGTTATGAAATGTGGCACTGATGACACTTGATGGCACTGACAGGTGGCACTGATGTGTGGCACTGACATGTGGCACTGATGACAGGTCAGGTGGCACGGACACGTGGCACTGATGACAGGTCAGGAGGCACTGACACATGGCACTGATGACAGATCAGGTGACACTTTATGACACGTAGCACTGATGACACTTTGATGATGTGACACTTGATGGCACTGATAGGTGGCACTGATGATATGTTGTGCTGACAGGTGGTACTGATACGTGGCACTGATAGGTGGCACTGATACGTGGCACTGATGACAGATCAGGTGGCACTGATGACAGGTCAGGTGGAACTTTATGATGTGGCACTGATGACACTTGATGGCACTGACAGGTAGCACCGATGTGTGGCACTGACACGTGGTACTGATCACAGGTCAGGTGCCACTGACACGTGACACTGATGACAGGTCAGGAGGCAATGACACATGGCACTGACAGGTCAGGTGGCACTTTATGGCACTTTGATGATATGTGACACTTGATGGCACTGACAGATGGCACTGATATGTGGCACTGACAGGTTGCACTGACGATGTGGCACTGACAGGTGGCACTGATGATATGTGGCACTGATGACAGGTGGCACTGACAGGTGGCACTGACAGGTGGCACTATGATGGGCACAGTAATGGGAAATCACACAGTAAGGCTTACTGTAATGCTGCAGCACAGATCGCTCTCTCTCTCTCTCCTCACACAGCGGTGTCTGTGTGAGGAGAGAAGGCAGGCAACGAGAGATGATCTCATATGTTTACATTTGAGATCATCTTTCGTTGGACCCGCCGATCACGTGGTAAACGGCCGATGTGATTGGCCGTTTACCATGATCTGTGATTGGATGAGTCCAAGGGACACAGCGAGCACATATTCTGCCGGCTGCGCGCCTGCAATCGCGGGCCGGGAGCGCAAGAAGGGGCGGACGTCTATTGACGTCGTCCTGGAGATTGAGATCCGCGCTGTAGCCGTCTTTCGGCTATAGCGTGGATCTGTACAGGTTAAAATACTGGTGTGCACAAGTGATGACCTGAACTGCCTTGGGTTTTGTTCAAGCTGGGTTCAGCAAACTTCAGAAAAAATTAAGATGCAAACCCGAACCTTATTGAGATAAATGTGAAGAGGATCTGTCAAATTAAAAATGCCTATTTTCTAATAGGCAAGAGGGTGCAAAAAAATAGCATGAGGGTGTGGGGGCGAACATACACCAATGCAAAAAACAAACAAATAAAACATTCCATTCAGCCAGGAGAGGTGATTTTTTAAAGCACTGACATTTACAAAAAAAAGTTTTTTTTCTATTATTATTTTTTTTTTTTACTTTATTATTCCAATATTTGTTTATATATTACTGATGTTTGTAGTAAATGCTTTTCATATGTTTTCTTTAAATCTCTTAAATAAAAGAATGCAAAAAAAAAAAGACATTGCTGGAAAACAACACACAGACCCCTACGATCCCCCAAAATACACAGCAGACCTTTTATGGTATGTAGGGGGTCTGTGTTTTTTTTATTTAAAGCAATACTGTTACATTTTTTTTCTTTTGTAAATGTCACTTCAGCTATAGCACATTTAACAGCACAAATGAAAAAATAAATACATTTGCATAGAATCTCCCAAACTGCATACCAGGCCCTTTGAATATGGTATGGATTTTGAAGTGGTAGCTCACACAAAAAATTAATGAAGACTCCGGTTCTGGCACCTTATGAGGAAGGAGTAGCGGACGGCAGTTCCGGAGCAACCCGTATACTAAACCTGCCTCACACCGTCACGGGTACCCCATCACATTTTTTTTTTCCAAAAACAATTTTATTGAAAGTTTAAACAGTACGCATATGGGTTCCATGCAATCAGCAACAAATATGTCTGAAGACACAGTAAGATTTTGTACATCCCCGTGGATCAATATGAAACAAGTTAGGAAAAGAGACGCGGAGTCGCTATCCTGCTGTGGGGTGCTGATCAGTTGAGAGGGTCTTTATGTCTTCCAGACAGGAGAAACCATTAATTATTGCGGTCGGGTGGGCACAGCCCGTCTCCCTCTCCCGCACCCCAACTGGGGTCAAACTGTGTGGAGAACGGGACGGCTGCACCCCTCCTCCCTAGTTTTATTCTTACCTAGTCTCCTCCAGTTTTATTCAACCATGGGATGCCGAGGGTGTACAGAGCTGTGTCTTGAAAGCCTATCACTTCCTACTTTAGCTTGAGGGGCCTGTATCAAGGATTCTGAGATACAATCGACTGTCATGGGGGTATAGCTAAAGGGGGCGGTGTTCATTCAATATGACGCAGGTTATATGTGTATCAAGTCCTTAGGGTAGCCATAGGTTATATTTGTGGTCTCCTATGATAAGAATGGGGTTATGGCTAGGTACTGGGATTGTCTGGTATATTGTATGACCTGTTCTGGTATCATATGGTAGAACTGGTATGGGTAGTCGGTTGTCCACGTGATGGGTGTCTAGCTAGCCTAGTGAGGATGCTAATGGAAGATGGTTCGTGGTGAAAGACTTGCAATTATAGGAACCGGCACAAGTTGAGAGTGTAGGGGGGCTAGGGATAGGGAGAATTAGTGGGGGTGGTGGGGAAGGAGGGCAGGGAGGGGTAACTGGGAACCTCTTGGTCTCTGTCGGGAGTCTCTGCCTGGTGTTAAAGCGACCCCATTGGGCTTGAGTTATAGACGTATGGCAGGTGATTTGTCGATTTCTATGTGGGACACCGTTAATTCAGGTGGCAGTTCTCCAGCTTAGCTCTCTCTTTGGAGGGCAGTGGAGGCGCTTAAGGCTGTACGCAGGAAAGGTGCTTGTTCCGATTGACGTGTTTACTGCGTGTAAATCACGGCAGTAAGATATGTACTTAACCCCATCACATTTTACTCCCCCGCTATACAGTCGGGAACCCTCCCAGCCATGGATCGGTACGTAGTACATGGCGGATTCACAGCAGCTCCGGCCTCCCGCCCAGACCCTTTTCCCGAGGACAAACATGCGGCCAATATGGTGCCCGTACATGACACAGTAGCCGCACAGTAGCTGCAATGTCATCCCCCTAGTCTCATAGAGACTACAGAGAAATAATACAACAGGATCGCCCAAGGAGTTGCAGCCCTCCTCTCTCCTACCAGTAGAGAGAGCAATGGCAATGGGCATGGCACAATTAAGAAGAGAGCTGAGTGATCCCACACAGCCCTTAGGTGAGCTGGAAAGTCGCATATCAAAAGTAGAAGATGAAATCCAGACATCCCAGGCCAACGAACAACAAGAAAACCATACACAACAATACCTGTTTGACAAGATCGATGACCTCGAAAATTGGTCTCCCAGGAACAATCTCAGGATTGTGGGCCTCCCAGAATCATACAATTCCAGCTCCCTACATGAACTATGCGAGACCTGTCTACCCCGAATACTGGGCATATCAAATGCTTGTGTAGTGGAAAGGGCACACCCACTGGGCGCCCCCTCAAATGATCGACGATCCCCACGCCAAGTCATAGTGCGATATCTCAACTATACGGACAGACTGAAACCAAAAGAAAAAAGCCCCTGAGGTGGGGGGAAAGAAGGGACTAACCCCATCTCCTCAGAGAAAAGCGGCCAATAAGGTCACAGAACAGCAAAAAAGGTCAAGTTTAGATAAAATGAATACATTTTATTAGAGTACAAAAATGAGTTAAATGTAATAATAGAAAGGAAAACAGGTAGGGGATCAGGGAGAGACTAAACCTCCAATAATAAAATAAATGATGACAAGGTTGTCTCAATCAGGGAGGGGAGTAGCAGCTGCTCATGCATCTCACCATACAAAACCACAGACACACTCACAAAATAAACCAAAAAGAAGGGCTACAATGTACAAGGTGCTATCCGGGTATGGGATGCAGCTGAGCTGGGAAGGACGGAAGTCTGGAACAAAGGTGATAAGATGATGTGTGACAGTTGACCATAAAGTTCCTCAGTAACAGGAGTGGTGGAACCCTATGGGAATGTAGGGACCAGATGGCTGATTGAATATAGCACAGTTAATGCATTATCTCACTATTTGCTGAAGGAAAGCCTACGTAACTGAACAAATCAGCGATCAAAGAAGGGAACTGTTCAAAGTTCTCCTAGGAATACAAGCCCAGGGCTGACTGTGGATATGGTAAGCATTGATAGACAGAGTCAAAAATGGAATTGTCTCACCAGATGGGTCGTTTTCTCCGGAGCTATGCTCCTAGGTAGTCATGTGGCAATGGCAGCTTCGGACCGTGGTGGGCTTTCCTGTGTTTCCCGGGCAGGTGCAAGCATGAACGGGTTGTCCAATAAGGATCAGCTGAGATGAATGGTCATAAAGGACGTCACAGAAGTCCGGAAATCTTCAGACACCAGGCAGCTTCCGCCCTTTCTCACTCCCCTCCCACGTCACGTGCGTGATGACGCACCGCTGACGCGTTTCATTGGCTAGACGCCAATTTCATCAGAGCTGAGGAGGGGCTGGGGAACGGGGCTATATATAGCCCAAACAATCTGTGTGTAGTACTCCTAAATGACCATTAGATGTCAGTAATTCAGAGAGTACCTAATTTCCTAGTAAATAGTTGGTCAAGGAAGTGTATACACACAGATAATTTTGATTTGATATACGGACAGACTGGCCATTATCAGGCCCTTCAGAAACACAAAAGCCCTACAATTAGACAGGCACAAACTTCTAATCTTCGCAAACTATTTGCAGGAAACATCTCAACATTGCAAGGCCTTTCAACCTGTCTGCTCGGTGCTGTACCAGAAAGGGATCAAGTTCACTCTCTCCTACCCTGCCACCCTATGGTTCACTGACTCCTCAGGCGACTCCAAAGTCTTCACCCACCCAAAAAAGCAATTAACTACATCCAAGCCTATCTGCACATCCCCATGGAAACCCAATCACCCGCCACCCACGCAGCCTCTCCGGGCCATAGAGACCTCCATAGCCGAGAAAGGATTCTCCAAAAAGACCCCGATATGCAAACATACCCTCCCGGGTGAATGCTCCCGGATGCAATCACCCCTCTTGAATAAAGCGCTTTCTACATTTTTGGCGATGACTTCGCAACTTTCCAAGTTGCAAATACTGGTCGCAAGTATCCACAATTCATGTCATGCTATGTTTTCTATGGGACTAATGTTACCCCCCAGGTTGCTCTTTTGTTTGATCGTTTTTACTTCTGCTGCCATAAGTTTAACATTCCCTTTCTCTTCCTATTCTCTCTAGCACAGCCTCTAGCACAGCAATAGGGACAAAACTATTCAGCACAAGGGAGTACACAAAGACACGTGGCCATTCATTAAAAATGGAGGAAAGGTGGTTTAACCTTAAGCTGCGTAGAGGGTTCTTTACTAGAGTTGAGCGAAAAGTTCGGGTCCGTACCGAACTTTTGGGTGTCCGGGACCCGGACCCGAACCCGGACTTTTCAAAAAAAGTCCGGGTTCGGGTCTGGGGCTCTGGTAATTTAATAAAAGTTTTGAAAATTGCTGTAACAAAGTCCTGGAAAGTCCTGGAGGTCTGCAAAAGGAAGAAAAATGGGGGTAAGGGTCGGACAAGTGCCCTACAAAGAAATGGGAACAGGGAAATAACTTAAAAGCATTTTTAAACTAAAATCACAAAATCAAAAATGGAGGTGGATGTGGACCATCTTCAAACTGTATGAGAAAAGTCTAAATTAGCGGCAGAAGCCACATCAGTGTTCTAAAATCATCTTCAAACTGTGTGTGAAAAGTCTAAATTAGCCGGAAGAAGCCATATCACTGTTCTACAAATATCTTCAAACTGTGTGTGAAAAGTATAAATTAGCGGGAGAAGCCATAGCAGTGTTCTAAAATCATCTTCAAACTGTGTGTGAAAACTATAAATTAGCCGGGAGAAGCAATATCACTGTTCTACAATCATCTTCAAACTGTGTGTGAAAAGTCTAAATTAGCCGGAAGAAGCCATATCACTGTTCTACAAATATCTTCAAACTGTGTGTGAAAAGTATAAATTAGCGGGAGAAGCCATAGCAGTGTTCTAAAATCATCTTCAAACTGTGTGTGAAAACTATAAATTAGCCGGGAGAAGCAATATCACTGTTCTACAATCATCTTCAAACTGTGTGTGAAAAGTCTAAATTAGCCGGAAGAAGCCATATCACTGTTCTACAAATATCTTCAAACTGTGTGTGAAAAGTATAAATTAGCGGGAGAAGCCATAGCAGTGTTCTAAAATCATCTTCAAACTGTGTGTGAAAACTATAAATTAGCCGGGAGAAGCAATATCACTGTTCTACAATCATCTTCAAACTTTGTGTGAAAACTATAAATTAGTGGGTAGAAGCCATATCACTGTTCTACAATCATCTTCAAACTGTGTGTGAAAAGTATAAATTAGCGGGAGAAGCCATAGCAGTGTTCTACAATCATATTCAAACTGTGTGTGAAAACTATAAATTAGCCGGGAGAAGCCATATCACTGTTCTACAATCATCTTCAAACAAATAGCAGTGTACTAAAATCATCTTTAAAGTGTATGGGAAAAGCCTATTGCAGGGGGATAGAGCCATATTACTGTTCTTCCTGCTGCATAGAGAGCCATATTATTGTTCTAAATTTTAGAACACTGCTATGGCTTCTCCCGCTAATTTATACTTTTCACACACAGTTTGAAGATGATTGTAGAACAGTGATATGGCTTCTCCCTCTAATTTATAGTTTTCACACACAGTTTGAAGATGATTTTAGAACACTGCTATGGCTTCTCCCGCTAATATATACTTTTCACACACAGTTTGAAGATGATTGTAGAACAGTGATATGGCTTCTCCCGACTAATTTAGACTTTTCACACACAGTTTGAAGATAATTTTAGAACACTGATATGGCTTCTCCAGCTAATTTAGACTTTTCTCATACAGATTGAAGATGGTCCACATCCACCTCCATTTTTGATTTTTTTTTATGTGATTTTAGTTTAAAAATGCTTTTAAGTTATTTCCCTGTCCCCATTTCTTTGTAGGGCACTTGTCCGATCCTTACCCCCATTTCCCATCGTTTTGCAGACCTCTAGGACTTTCCAGGACTTTGTTACAGCCATTTTAGTGCCTAAAAGTTTGGGTCCCCATTGATTTCAATGGGGTTCGGGGTCCGGTTCAAAGTTCGGGTCCTGTCCGGACCCGAACCCGGACTTTGTCCCGAAGTTTGGCCGAACCAGCAGAACCTGAACTTCCAGAGGTTCGATCAACTCTATTCTTTACGGTAAGAGCAGTAAGGATGTGGAATTCTCTTCCACAAACAGTGGTTTCAGCTGGGAGCATAGATCATTTCAAAAAACTATTAGATGGGCACCTAAGAGACCACAACATTGAGGGATATACAATGTAATGCTGACATAAAAACACACACATAGGTTGGACTTGATGGACTTTTTCCAGCCTCACTAACTATATAACTATGTAACAGCCTTACCGGAGATACTCCTGTCTGCAAACCTGCTGACTCGGTCTTTATTCAACTGACACACATTCATCTCTCCTGGACATCCTCTCATCCCACCCTATTCTCTGTGCCTCATAAAGCATCTCCGGTAATGCTGTTCCCATGTGAGTTGTACCTCATGAGGAAAAAAGAGAAGTCCACACTACCGTATTTTGTATGTTTTGTTATCTCCTTCCCTTTTAGTTTTATTTACCACTGTTGGAACAAGATTTACCTCTCCACACCCAACTCAAGCTTGCACGCCCCAAAATTTGGTCTCTTCTCCTTCAACAACCAATATCTACTGATGTCACCGCTATTGTCCCATTGATCTGCACACAAATCCACCCCTCAACACACACCTCCATGAAAATTATCTCTTGGAACATTAAAGGGTTACGGTCCCCACACAGAAGAATGGCAATCTTGCACCATCTAAAATGCTTAACGCTCACCAGCATCCAAAGACAAAGCTGGAGTGATCCTTCTCATTTATAAAAATATCCAATACGAGTTACTATCATAGGAAAGAGATGAAGAAGGTAGAACCCTTATCCTCAAACTCAAAATCAAAACCAAGGAACTGGACTTGGCCAACATTTATGCCCCTAACTCCCCAACTAAAACCTTTTTCCAAAATCTCACAGCCCAATTAGCCTCACCTGCATCTTCTGGTCCTTATAAGAGGAGACTTTAATGCAGAAATGGAATCTCAGGAAGATAAATCAACAGGAGACTCATATCACTGTACATCCCCCCCTATCTTCCAGTCACCCCTCTAAAACAATTTACAGATGCCCTACATCTAATCGACATATGGAGACTTGCTAATCCAATTGAAAAACAATTCACCTTTTACTCACATCCTCTCCATAGCCTCTCACGAATCGATTACTTCCTTTGTTCCTCACCCATCCTCCAGAATATAACGGACCCACAAATCCTAGATATGGCTAGCTCAGACCACTCCCCAATCTCTCTCCTCTTGACAGATCTAGACGCCCCTAACACGATTAGAACCTGGCGCTTCCTCTCCTATCTAGCTGATAACCAAGAACTCACCACATTGGGGTTAAATGTAGAATTGTTCTTTATTGTGGTATGTATAAATTCAGTAGTAGGGGCCATCTTCTGTTTTGTATTTAGAGCAAAATGTTTCTTTAATTTCAACTTCCTAATAAACTTCTGCAAGTCAATGTAAATTTCAAACTCATCAAGCTTTTTATCTGGGGCGTATTTCAGCCCCTGATCCAACCATTTCATTTCCTCTGTACTGAAGGTGACATCACTTAGGTTAAATATGCCTGTGCCTATTGTTCTCTCCTTTTTCTTCTTTTTCTTCCTACCCCCTCTCTTTCCTCTTCTTCTTTGTATCTTCTTCCTCGTTCCTGTGTTGGGGGTTCCTCCCAATGTCGATCCCTCATTCTGTGGGTGTCCTGTTCATCTCTGTACCAGAGGAAATTAAATTGTTGGATCAGGGGCTGAAATACGCCCCAGATAAAAATCTTGATGAGTTTGAAATTTACATTGACTTGCAGAAGTTTATTAGGAAGTTGAAATTAAAGAAACATTTTGCTCTAAATACAAAACAGAAGGTGGCCCCCTACTACTGAATTTATACATACCACATTAAAGAACAATTCTACATTTAACCCCAATGTACTGGGGGGTGAATGTATAGGGGCTTTTAAGAAGATGGTCGAGAAAGAATTAAAGGACCTAAAGAAGAAAAGAAAGAAGTGCAAAAATAGGACAGGGAATCTTTGGAACACAATAAAAACCTTAGGTAAGAAGAAAAATGTAGTGATCAGACCGGCGGACAAAGGAGGAGGTCTGGTGATACTCAATAAAAAGCATTATGAAGAGGAAATGCTAAATCTATTGAATGTTAAAGATACATATAAAAATCTGAAGAAGAACCCTAAAAAAGAATTTGAAAAGAAACTGAAGACCTTTATCAAGAAGGGCAAAGACAGAGGAATACTAAACAAGAAGGAAGCAAGATATCTATTATCAGAATCTACAAAGACACCAGTTATTTACTATCTCCCAAAAATACACAAGAGACTCATTAAACCACCGGGGAGACCTATAATTAGTGGAATCAACTCACTGTTCTCCAGATTAGGGGAATACCTAGACCAATTTCTGAAACCACTAGTGAGGGAGGGGAAATCTTACCTGAGGGACAGCTCTCAGTTAATTAAGGAACTGGAGAACCTAGAGAATGTGGAGAGTTGCCTACTAGCTACAGTAGATGTTAATTCACTGTATACTAGTATAGTGCAAGAACATGGTCTCAAAGGAGTCGAAAAAGCTCTCTACAATGATTCAAAGTTAAAAAGAGAACAAATACAATTTATTTTAGAAGGTCTGAAACTGGCAATGGAAAATAATTACTTCTGGTACGATCATCACTATTATGTACAAGAAAAGGGCATTGCAATGGGGGCTAGATACGCACCTAGCGTCGCCAACCTTTTCATGGATATGTGGGAAGAGAAATACATCTATGCTTGTAACAAACCTGAATTGAAACTATATCGAAGATATATAGATGATGTTATCATTCTTTGGGAAGGGTCAAAGGAGTCCCTCCAGAGCTTCATAGAAGACATGAATAAGAATGCCTATGGCATCACCTTCACAGGGGAGTGGAGCCACACAGAGATCAACTACCTAGACTTACATATATTTAAAGCGGGAGATAGACTATATACAAAAACATTTTTCAAAACTACAGACAGAAATGGTTACATCCCTACTTCGAGCTGCCACCACCCAGGATGGAAAAAGAACATACCCAAAGGACAGCTCATAAGAATACAGAGGAACTGCCAGAGAAATGAAGATTATGATACACAAGCCGATATCCTGCTCAAAAGATTCAAAGAAAAAGGATATTCCTTACAGGAACTAGTGAAAACCAAAGAAATGGTTAAAAACATCCCCAGAAGCAAGTTACTTCAAAATTCGGAAAGAAACATTAAAACATTTGAAGAATTAACATTCATTACTGGTTTTTAATAAACAACACAAGATGGTGGAGAGTATCTTCAAGAAATATTGGCCTATTTTAAAAACAGATAAAGTTTTATCCAAGTTATTACCTCACAAACCGAAATTTATATACAAGAAAGCACCCAATTTAAGGAATCATCTTGTACATAATGTGATTAACCCCCAGAAGAGGTGAAACTCATGGGTGATCTGAAAGGATTCTACAGGTGCCAGAAATGTCTGCCATGCAGAGTCAGTATGTCACAACCCAGAAAGAAAGAGAGTTTCAAAGCCAGGACATCTAATAAAGAGTATCAAATCAAAGAGCTGATTTCATGCAATAGTACTCATGTGACATACATCACTGAGTGTCCATGTCACTTACAATATGTAGGGAGAACCACGAGGCCCCTATTTATGAGGATCAGGGAGCATATTAATAACATCAAAAAAGGGTTCCCGGGGGGCGTGGCTTGCGCGCGCTAGCTGATGGCCGCATAAGCAGAGAGCTCTTAGCTGAACCGGCAAAAAATCGACTCAAGGAGCAGACACCCGCCGTTGGAACGGCTCACAAAGCACCCAAGGATGTCCTCTAACTTCCCTGCGACCGCACAGCGCAAACGAAAAGAGGAACGCCGACCTCAGAAGGTCACAGACTTCTTCATTAGGCCGGCGCCAGGCAGCATGGAGAAGCAATATGGCGCGGACGGCGCGACCTCACAGAGGCCAGAGGCCTACACAGATCTCCCTGACGCGGACGTGGAAGAGACACAAGACCAAGAGACGCCTTCCTCTCCTCAAAAATCACAAGCCTCAAGCCCGCTGTAGAGAACCAGAACACAGAGAAGGTGCAGGCGCAGTCCCTCTAGACACATCCGGAGACCGGAGACACTCCAGCGCGGCAGGCGCGGTATAACGAAGAGGTACGACGGACCGCGGCCGGATTACTTCTTCAGACACTGGAAGACTCCAGCCGCAAGGAGAAAAGCAAACGCGACACGCCAGCGTCCCTTCAATCTCCTGTAGGAACCCACGAAACACTCGGCAAGGTTGCCGCCCACAGACGAGGAACTCAGCTAAAAAACGGCCAAGTCGATTCTCGAGAGACGAATACGCCGGTAGTCGATCGCGCGCGTTCGGTGCGGGGGGCCCTTGGGAAAAAACTA
>BLSH010164994.1:251372-261442 GCA_018402905.1 Glandirana rugosa
CGGCCGCCTTCGCCGCCGAACAAATGTACACTAGCGCGGCAGTAAACTGGCGTGTGTTCGAAATCCCCCATTATCACCGGGATCTTGTGCTAGCGAAACCTCCTGCAAGGTTACAAAAAACTTTTATAAAACCTAGACGGACACGACATCTCTCTTACTTCACTCCTTCCTGGTAAACTTAACCAATAGTAACCTCAACTCGCTTGGAGACCTTCAAGCCCAAGACGACCAAGCCGGCTTGAAGCCCTGTTTCAGGCCCAAGCCCAGGCCTGTCTTGGGCTTGCAAGCGTGCCTGGGGCTTGGGGTAACATTGTTACAGCCATTTTTGTGCCTAAAAGTTCGGGTCCCCATTGATTTCAATGGGGTTCGGGGTCCGTGCGAACGTTCGGGTTCTGTCCGGACCCGAACCCGGACTTTGTACTGAAGTTCGGCCGGACCAGTAGAACCTGAACTTCCAGAGCTTCGCTCAACTCTATATATATACACTTGGTGTTCTGTTTATATATTTTATATATATATATATTATTTTTACATATATTTATATCGCACTATTTGTCACTTTAAAATTCACTTATTTGGGCTGTATAAAGATACCTACGCACAGAGGTTTACAATCTTAAGGGGCAGCGCCATCTCCTTGTTTGTAATTTAATTTTATTTTTCCTCTCTGGAAATCTAGGAGGGCAGCATTCCCTAAATATTCCTTTAAACTGTGTTTTTCCATACATTGTGATTTACCTAAATATCCTAGGCGCGGAATTCAATATATCTTTAAAAAAAATATATACATATATATATGTTTGGGGGTTCTGGGTAATTTTGTTGCAAAAAAATGATGATTTTACATGTAGGAGAGGAATGCCAGAATTGGCCTGGTATGGAAGTGGTTAAAGTATTCATATACTGTATATGTATAACATGACCTAAAGGAAAAGTAAGAGGGCTCTCACTATGTCTTAGAATTGAAGGTTTCTGAACATATTGCCCAGTTGTGATCAAAAGTTGCTTTAGTGAGGGAGTTAATGGCTTTCAGTTATTCAAAAGTGTAATTTTGTTAGACCAAAACCAGAACATCTGAAATATTGAGGGAGTCCTTTGATTTACATTTTCTGAGTATGAGTATACAGGCTGCTAAAAGTATGTGCGTAACTACTTCCCTAAAGGGACAGAGGTATGAGTCAATGCCAATATGGAGTATAGCCAGACCTGGGTTTAGCAATAAGAGGATTCCCATGAGTGAAGAGATTACCTGGAAAACCTAGTTCCAGAAGCTTGTCAAGCTAGGGCAGTCCCATAAGGCATGACGTAGATGGTCTGCCAGCATACGGGGAGGGGGTACGGAACATTTTAGCTAATCTCTAGGGTAAGATACCATCTGTTTAAGTGGAGTTCTGTCCAAAATATAACTTTTAAGATAAAAATACCACTAGAATACTCATGCCTCATGCAATGTAACACAGGTTTGCTGTAAACTATGCCCAGTTTTCTATTTGTGCAGCATTGTTTTATTACTTTGTGAAGTTCCTGCACAGCGCAGCCATCTCCAGTGTGGGCATCTAAAGCCACAATGTCCTCCTTCCTGGATTCCTAGCATGCACCTGTCAATCTCACGCATGTGCAGTGTATGTGATGTACGGCCACAGGACCAGTGCCATGTCAAGCTGACCAAGATCTCCAAGGAGCCAATGCAAAGCTGGAAATGACGTACTGTGCCACGGCCCCTAAAGAAGGAAGTGAAATTAGATTTAGACATAAATCAGGTAAGTGACCAGAAAAAAAATATATAAATTGCCAATTCATTTTAAGGGTGCACATTAGGGCTGCATGGTGAGGAGTGAAAAATGTGGGTGGAACTCCGCATTAACTAACTTGAACATCGATTCCCAATGGTTGACGCAGTGCATCCCTTTCTGGATCTCTCGGAAGGCGGATAGCCATTGGTTGGGGGTGAAGGTGGCCTTGAGATCAGTTTCCTATTTTAGGATTGTACTTTCCTAAAGAATGCCTTTCCTTGTAAATTGTTGTCAAGGAGAGATATGCCTTTGCTCACAGCTTTCTGAGAAGTATAGCACTGCCATGCTTTGTCATGGATCTGAAGCTCGGAAATGGGGGACGTGTAAATATAGAAGATGCAGAAGCATGTGAACTGAGCTACTCTTGGGAGGTTGAATTCCTTGATCAGAGCCTCCAGGTTCTTTGGTTTGGAGTTGTGTAAAAAGTTGTGCACGTAATTCATCCCATACCTACAGAGCTGGCCTGTGGAAAGCACATGATCCATAGCTTCAAGTACATTCAGGGGAAAATCATACTCCACTTTTGTGATTGAGATGTTTTTGTTTATGTAAGTGGTGCCAGGCCTGAAGGGAAGCTTGCATAGGTGGTGATAGTGTAGATGTGTCAAAGGGTTTCCACAGGTCACTCATGAGGAGCAGGAGTACATCACATGTGGGAATCATGGCTGTCTCCACATCAAGGCACAGGGGATCTTCAGAGCCACTGAGCCAATACTGGATTTGGTCCAGTCTGACCACCCAGTAGTAGACTTGGATATCATATACCCGCCCCTCCAACAGAACTATGTAAGATTAAATTAGAATGTGAGCACCTGGCTTTTTTGTCTTTCCATATGCATTTCCTCAGTAGTCTGGACAGGGTGTTAAAGTAGTGGTTGGGAATGGGAATTGGCAAGACCCTAAATATATACAAGATTTGAGGTAGAATTAGTATTTTTATTGCAGCTATTATGCCAGCCCAGGAGAGATCATGTTGAGCTATATTTTTAAGTTCATATTCGATTTTCATGGTGAGTGGTTTAAGGTTAGTTGCAGCCAGGGTGGAGGATGTGGCGGTTAGAGTAATCCCCCAAGTAGGGTATCCCTTGTGTGATCCAGGTATACAGAAGGGTACTCTAGAGTTATAATCTGTTAGCCCTCTGATTTCCTAAGTCTAAAATGAGGGACTTAGTGAAATCCCCCCTGTAATATGAGACAGCACTAAAGCTTGCTAGTACCTGGTGAGCATGTGGCAGAGAGGTCAGTGGGTTGGTCAATAAGAAAATAATGTTGTCCACAAAAAGGTTAATAACATGCTATCTAGAGTTTAATTTAAAGCCAGTGATGAGAGGGTGCGAACAAATAATTTCAGCCAGGGGTTCAATCATTAAGTTAAAGATGGTAGGGGAGAGCTGGCACCCCTGTCAAGTCCCATTGGAAATGTTGAATGTTTTAGACAGAAGCCAGATGTGTAAACCCTTGCCGTCAGGGAGGTATACAGAGCCAGGATAGTGGATAGTATGGGACCCTGAAATCCAAATTTGGATAAGACCATAGACATATATTGCCATTGGACCCTATTGAATGCCTTCACTGCGTCTATGGAGAGCAGCAGAGAAGGTATAAAAAGTCCCAGAGATGCTGAGAGAACTTTGGGGCTCCTTTAATATTTTTACATTACAGTGCCAGATAGGAACATCCCGTTCAGTAATAGTCATTATGATCGCAGCATCGTGAGACCATGTGATGTCACAAATCAAAGCCAAGAAGACATTCTGCAATAACCATTTGTCAGTAATAAATATGTCTATACAAGAGTATGTGTTGGGCCTGGATGAAAAGAAAATGTAGTCTCTCTCATTGCTGTGGTGGCAACACCATACATTGAAGACTTCCTCCATGTGGAACAGGTGTTGAAGGGAGGCAGTGTACTTTTTCACCAGAGCTGAGGAGTCTAGGTGGGGATTGGCTATTAGGTAGAAGTCTCCGCACATCCAAAATTGGCCATGCCCAACGGTGGATATACGTTTGAAGAGCTTACGTAGAAAACATAACTGATGAGTGTTAGGGGCATACAGGGCCATTATGGTATATGGTTGGGCATTGATTTCGCTTGTTACGATGACGTATCTGCCTTGTGAGGTTTTGAGATATAAGGCAAGGGTGTTTTTGAAAGCTAGGGAAACACCCCTCTTTTTCTCTGGAGCACATGATAGGAAATTATTAGGATAGTCTTTGTGAGAGCAACTAGTCGTATCAGAGGCTTTAAAATTATTTTCTTGAACACTAATAATGTCCGCATTATGACTACTAGCCTCCTTCTATAGCGGAAAATGCTTGGCAGGATGGTTCAGACCCCTAGCGTTCAAGGAAAGATGTTTAAGGGACATTGTGTAAAGCAGATGTGAGTCTAAGTGATGGGTGGGTGAAATTACTCACTGTTTTGGCAGGGCTCTGCCTGGCAGAGGGGGAACCTTCACAGTTTAATGAGGGCATTGGTGTTACAGGGTCGATCTTGGTGAGTTTCAGTCTTGGAGTGCCGGTCCTGGGTAGGAGTGATGACATGACTGTTGATGTGTTATCAGAAAAAGAGTTCTTCAAAAGGGTATAGATAGCACTGCCTGCACCGGAAATATAGGGGAATAAAATGAACACATTGGAAAAGCATTACAAAAACAAAGGAGAAAACATAAGAAGAGGATCCGATGAGAGCTCTATGAGCAGATTTGACTGCCAAGCTAAATTGAGGGGAAGGAGGAAGGTAAACATTACATCCCCTTAGCTGGGAGGATAAGAACATATTGAGTCATTTATGAGGTTGGGAGCCTTCATTAGTGTGTATTTTTAGAAGATCTCTTATGTGACACCACTTGCCACTCAGTTTCCAGTGCTGACGGTTGAGGGACTGGTGGAGCACTATTGGCCGAATCCGAAAAGATATCCTAGAGGCGGAGATCAGCCAAGCTTTCGTCTAGCATGGTCACAGTGGTGGTGTTACTATTATGAGTTATAGATAGTGGGGCAGGGTATTTCCATTTGTGTGTGATTCATTGATTTTCCAGAGCCTTTGTAATTGTCTGCAGATTCCACCGACATTGCAGTGTATGCTTGGACAGGTCAGGGAGCAGTTGGAGTGAGGTATATCGGTTGCGTATGTTGTCTGCCTTGTGGAATGCAGCCAATAGTTGTTCCTAGATGTGATAAAAATGCACCCTGAGCAGAGCATCTCTAGGTTCCTCAGCTGGGAGGAAGGAAGGTTTTGATACCCTGTGGACTCTGTCCATGGTAAGCTCATGGTCTAATAGTGTTGGTAGCAAAGAGGAGAATAGGGTAAGGACATACTGCGCCAGTTGTGGGCCCTATTTGGACTCACGGATGCCCCTGATTTTATATTGTTTCTTCTGGACTTATCCTCAAGTTCAGCTATTTTATCTTTCAACCATGTGAGGTCCTCTTTGTGATCATTGTGTGCATTGGTCAGGGCATTGAAGGAGGTTGAGTATTCTCCCATGGTGTTTTCAATGTGGTTTATCCTCTCCCCTAAGGCCTGGCCCTCTGCTTGACACTGGGTGAGTCCTGACACCGTGGGGTTGATTTACTAAAGCTTGAAAGTGCAAAATTTGGTGCAGCTCAACACAGAAACCAATCTGCTTCAAAGTTTTATTGTCAAAGCTTGATTGAACAAGCTGAGGTTAGAAGCTGATTGGCTAGCATACACAGCTGCACTGGTTTTTGCACTCTCTAGCTTTAGTAAATCAACCCCATACTCTGCATGTATGGAGGCTTTCAGTGAGAGAAGCATGTCCTTTAACATTGTGTCAGAGATGGGTTGCCATGATGTAGGGAAAGCAGCAATGGGGTCATTAGCAGCAGGTGGGTTTACTGCTGTAGTGATCTGAGGCACACTCACCTCCATGGTATGATCAGTTTGCGGCCTGGTGAGGCCATGCATGGCCACGACTTCCCTGGGCTCCTGGTAGAGGGGCTTTATGGAGGTCCCTTGATGGGGTCCCACTGCTGTTGTTCATTTGCCAGATCCCTGGATTGCGAGAGCTGGCTCCCTGTGTGACGTTCGTGGCCTTGCCATCTGGCCGTGTGGAACTGCCATTTTGGCGTGGACTGCGGGACACTGCTGGGAAGAAGCATGACAGCTTGCGATGTTGCGGAGGCTCTTTTCTCTGCTGTAGCATGGAGGAAGGTTCAGCATTTTGTGGGTGCCATGCAGGACTCCTGCAGACCTCTCAGTGTATCTGTCTGCTTGTACCTCGTACAGGCAAGCAGATACATACTGACATGAAAAGACAATGAACTAACAGGGCGCTCAACAGCACCATAATAGTGCTTTGAAACTATAAGCCAACAGCTGCAAAGGTTTCCCTTTCACAGAGGACTGTAAATGAATGATGTGACCTGGGCAGATGGAGCCCCACACAGTCACGTTATTTTTAAACAGTGACAGAGGGCACCCAGAGAAGATGCCGATCTGCTATAGCTGGGGAGGGGAAGAGAGGGGGATAGGCTGCAGCTGCTGGAACATGTTACATGGTCCACCCCAAATACAGGTGAAACATGTAACATGTTCCAAAAGGTGAACATGTCCTTTAAAGCTTTCATTTATAACTCAGTGATTAACTGAAATACAATTTAACCACTTTGGGATCAGCACAACTGAAGATACTTTCCTCATGTAGAACCATCATTGTTTCAGATTTTTAATTTTAGAGATGTGTTAGTTTTGCTAAATCTATTTTTCACCTTTGTGAAGTATGTTTTTTTCCAAGACAAATATGGCTTAAATTATGTATCCCATTTGAATATCTTTGAGTTAGTTTTAAAGTAGAAAGAAATTGATAAATGTATGAACTACAGTGATTTTGCCCACTGCTACTTTCATGCAGTCATTACAGCCCCAGAGGTTTACTAAAAAAAGTTATTATCTAGTAAGACTATCTCTTGGGTTCTCTTTTTCTGCAATGTAATAGAATTGTACAGCACATAATATGAAGCTTCTTCCTCTGTTAAATAAAACATTTTCCCTTTTAACGCAAGAGCAAAGAATATGTTTGCAAATCAGTGGTGAAACAATAACACAAACACAAAGTAGGACAGTGGTTCTGTTTTTATCGTTTTTATTAATCACAATAGCTCTAAATGATATTTGCATATTCGTATATAAGCATTTCTTTTTTTTTTTTTTTTCAAATTCTTTATTTATCGAGACCACAGACAAACAATCAGTCACATTACATTTCAGAAACTTAATAGAAAACAGGTAAAATGTCTGTGCAATTATTAATGATAACAATGTTATGCCAAGACGAAGCACCGAAGTACCGCGTCTCCCGATGCCTCGACATCTATGGAAAGAGAATCAGAAACACAAGACCTCCACCCTCACACTCGGTAGGGTGCCTAAGTTGTTTTGTCTCTTTTTTTTTCTTTTTCCCCTTGCCCCATCTTCCTCCATAAAACAGCCAATGGGGGTTAATCAGGGAGAAAGAGAGGGAAAAAAAAGGGGGGGGGGGAGGAGATGGGAAGGAGGTTGGGGGTTAGTAAGGGGGTATTAGTAAGGGGGGACGAACTCCCCGCTGACCCACGCCTAACACGTAGATCTCTTGTTAAACGGGATCATCTAATAAGGATTTGCCCTCCTCTGAGTAGATGAACATGTTCCATAGTTGCCATGTTTTTTTGAATTGGTCATGCTTGTTCTGGGAGGAAAGAACTAGGTCCTCCATCTTATTCATTTCCTGTATTTTCTTAAGCCACATTTGTATAGAAGGTGGATCCGTACGTTTCCAACTCGTTGTGATGCAATGTTTGACAGCATTAAGTAAGTGACGCAGGACCGATTTTTTGTACACCTTACCAGGGATCTCAGAGCAATGAAGCAGGAAAAAGGCCGGGTCCGCTGGGACTGGGCTATCTGTAAATTTTTGTGTGATTCTCCATACTTCTTTCCAGAAAAGTTCTAAACTAGGACAGCCCCAAAAAATATGCAGCAGCGTCCCCCTCTCTCTATTACATCTCCAGCATCGGTCGGATGCTTCTGGGAAGAGGTGATGCAAGAGAGATGGCGTATGATACCAACTGGTAAGTAACTTATAGTTGCATTCTTGTATACGTGTACAGATTGAGGACTTTAAGGTGAACCTTACAATTTGTTCCGTTTGCTCGGGTGTAAATGTGCGCCCTAAGATAGTTTCCCATTTTGTTAGTTCCGGGACTTTAAAACCTGTGGGTGGCGTGTTTAGCAAGGCATACAGTACCAACAAGGTATGCGTCACCGGGCCGGTCCCCATGCAGTGGGACTTAAAAGGCGTCGGAGCTCTATTGTACTCCGTTGAAGACCCCAGCCGTCGGAGATAATGACGGAGTTGTATGGCCCTCCAAAAGTCCAGGGCAAATCTCCCATCCTGCTGGGTTAGGGTCGTAAGGGAAGGCCACTTGCCCGAGACGAGGAAATGGGACGCTTGAAAGCAACCCCCTTCCCTCAAGGACTGGAGTGGACCTCTGCCCATTCCCGGTGAAAACTCTGGATTCCTGAGTATAGGGTAGAGGGGCGATTTGATGGTGGAAATTACCAAGTTTTTGCACATACCATGGCATGTCCTGAGTGTGGGTCCTATGATGGGATGTGCCTTAAGCAGCTGGGGAAAGTCCCGAAAACACCAACCCGCCCTACTGAGTGGGATATCACTAAATTGATGTTGCTCTATCTGAGTCCCCAGTTTCTGCTCTACATGTCTGCACCAATCAATGACCCATGTCAAGAGTGCGGCCTGATGATATTTATGAACGTCTGGTATTGCAATTCCGCCGTACAGTTTCGGGAGAGACAAAAGGCGCGCCCTAAGCCTAGGTCGCTTATTCGCCCAGATGAATTTAATGATGAGACTGGTCACTTGTTTGAAATAGCCTGGTGGAATTTGGATAGGGAGGGCCTGAAATAAATATAAAAATTTAGGAAGAGTGCTCAATTTAACAATGTTGCATCAACCAAACCAGGAATGTATACCTTGGTGCCATTTGTTTAGTAGGTTTTCGAATGGTGTGTAGTAAGGGTGGAAAGTTTAATTTATATACGTCCACTAGCGAAGGGGAGGATTAACGTCCCTAGATACTTTAAAGCAGTGGAGGTCCATTTGAAGCTAAAATTCAGATGTAGATTGCGTAGTGGGATGTGGTCTATGCCCACCCCCATCGCCTCTGACTTTGAATAATTAATTTTAAAGTTTGACAGGGCCCCATAGTGATCAAGTTCTTTAAGGAGATTTGGAAGGGAGATTGTGAGGTTCGTAATGGAAAACAGCATGTCGTCCGCGTAGGCGGATACCTTATATTGGGTATCTCCCAGGCAGAGGCCCTGGATATCGACATTCTGTCGAACTTTATTCAGGAAGGGTTCTAAAGTAAGTGCGTACAATAGGGGTGAGAGGGAGCATCCTTGATGTGTCCCATTTAAGATGGGAAATGGGTCAGAGTAGACCACATTGACCTTTACCGAGGCCGATGGTATGTATAGACCCCAGCAATCCATTGCCTCATTTTATCACCAATTCCGAAGTGCTGAAGGGTTGTAAGTAGTCTTGAGCGAACCCGGACTGTAACGTTCGGGTCTGTACCGAACTTTCGAGTGTCCGGGGCACGGACACGGACATTTCAAAAATCGTTCGGGTTCGGTCCGGGGTTCTGCTAATTTACTCCACGTTTTGAGAAGCTGCAGGGCAGCCAATCAACAAGCGTTTCACTGGTTTGCCCTTAGAAGCCATCACAGCCATGCCTACTAATGGCATGGCTGTGATTGGCCAGTGCATCATGTGACCCAGCCTCTTTATAAGCTGGAGTCACGTAGTGCTGCAGTCACATGCTCTTGGGTTAGTGTAGGGAAAGGAAGCTGATGATGTGAGGGAGAGAATTGAGACATTTTAAGACATTTTAAGATCTGATCCTGCATCCTGAGATAGATTACTTTACTACTGCTGCCTGTGCTGTTGCTCTGAGGACAGATAGCAGAAATTAGAGATTTCACATACCGCTGCTTTGAGTTGCAGATCAAACTCTGCATAAAACAACGATCGCTACGATCGTGCTCAACGATCAGATTGTTGGAGGAATTTGAGATTCGTCCTAGTCTAGAATTTTACAGAATTTTACAGAGTTAAGAGAGGGAGTGTAGTAGTCGAAGGAAAGGGATGTGATTGGGTTCTCGTACACTGACGTCGTGATGCACTGAGGTCGAATATTTCTCCGACCCAGTGTACTACGTGACCGGTTAGTGTCGGTACGGTAATCATC
>BLSH010164994.1:263532-278412 GCA_018402905.1 Glandirana rugosa
CTCTGGAAAGAACCTAAAACTCCATTAATAAGGTTACGTCGAACACGGAACTTAAATCCACGGACCAGTACCCCCAACACGAGTCCAACTCTTGTAAATACGGGGTCGAGTCCGATAGTAACGTGTCGAACGTTTGGTGAGCACAGAACAGCAGTCGTGTAACAGACTTCTTGACGGTGCGCCCCCTTGCGGAAACTCGACGGAAACCACACGATCCAGGGACCCACGCAACCGATCATCGTCCGGATGACAGATCCCCTACGAGCGAGGCGAAAACGTTGGACGAAGGAGAAAACGACAAGACCACGGAGACACGCTGGTGGTGGAGAAGGTGCAGACTGACAAGGAGGGCAGTGGTGAAGGGTGGGTGGAAGATAATGTGGAGGATGATGAGGTCCTAGACCCCACATGGAATGAGGAGTGGAGTTTGGAGGAAGAGGTGGTGGTCGCACAGAGGCACCAGAACAGCAAAAGAGGAAGCAGGTTGCAAAAGCGGAGCGAGCATCCCCTAGACAGTAGGCCTGCTACTAGCCAACGCACCCAGGGACCTAGCACACCAAAGGCAGCTCAAAGGCGTTCCCCCGCGTGGCAGTTCTTCAGACAATGTGCTGACGACAAGACACGAGTGGTTTGCAAGCTGTGCAATGATAGCCTGAGCTGGGGCATAAATGTTCTCAACCTGAGCACAACCCCCATGACCAGGCACCTAAATTCAAGGCACAAGCTGCATTGGAATAATTACCTCAAAATCCAAGAAAGGTCTCGGCCTCCTCCTGCTTCCTCTTCTGCTGCTGCCTTGGCCTCTTCCTCCACCTCTACAGTGACAGCGTCACCTGCCACCCATGTCCACCACCGTCCCCAAGCATTTCCACATGGTCCCATGGAAGCTTACAGCTGTCCATCTCCCAAACCCTGGAGAGAAAGAGGAAGTACCCCCCTACCCACCCGCGATCCCTGGCCCTGAATGCCAGCATTTCAAAATTCCTGGCCTTTGAAATGCTGTCATTACGTCTGGTGGACACGGACAGTTTCAAAAACCTGATGGCTGTGGCTGTCCCACAGTATGTGGTACCCAGCCGCCACTACTTTTCCAGGCGAGCCATCCCTTCCCTGCACAAACAAGTCGGGGACAAGATCAGGTGTGCACTGCGCAACGCCATCAGTGGCAAGGTCCACATAACCACTGACACATGGACCAGTAAGCACGGGCAGGGATGCTATATCTCGCTAACTGCACACTGGGCAAATGTAGTGGCAGGTGGACCTGAGCTGGGTAGCCATTTGGCGAATATCCTTCCACCACCGAGGATTGCAGGGCATTTCTCTCTGCCTCCTGTTGCCTCCTCCTCCTACTCCGCTTCCTCCTCCTCTACCATCCACTCATCCGGTCAGCGTAACACCTTCACTACCAACATCAGCACATCCAGGGGGAAACGACAGCAGGCTGTTTTAAAACTGATATGTTTGGGGGATAAACCCCACACTGCGCACGAGCTGTGGACGGGCATTGAACAACAGACCAATGAGTGGTTGTTGCCACTGAGCCTCAAGCCCAGCCTGGTGGTGTGCGACAATGGCCGAAATCTCGTAGCGGCTCTGGGTCGAGCCCGTTTGACGCACATCCCTTGCCTGGCGCATGTGCTGAATTTGGTGGTACAGAATTTTCAACAAAACTACCCAGATATGTCAGAGCTGCTGCATAAAGTGCAGGCCGTCTGTGCACACTTTCGGCGTTCTCACCCTGCTGCTGCTCACCTGTCTGTGCTGCAGCGGAACTTCGGCCTTCCCGCTCACCGTCTCATATGCGACGTGCCCACAAGGTGGAACTCCACCTTGCACATGCTGGAGAGACTGTGCGAGCAGCAGCAGGCAATAGTGGAGTTTCAGCTGCAGCACGCACGGGTCAGTCACTCTGCAGAACACAACACTTCACCACCAATGAGTGGGCCTCCATGCGAGACCTGTGTAGCGTATTGCGGTGTTTTGAGTACTCCACCAACATGGCCAGTGCCGATGATGCTATTCTCAGTGTTACTATCCCACTTCTATGTCTCCTTGAAAAAACACTTCGGGCCATGATGGAAGAGGATGTGGCACAGGAGGATGCTTCTGTCACAACATCAATAAACACCAATAACCCAGTGCCACTGGAAGCCATGCATGCTCATGCCATCACACTGCCTCCACCATGTTTTACAGATGACATTATGTGCTTTGGATTATGAGCTGTTCCAAGCCTTCTCCACACTTTTTTCTTCCCATCATTCTAGTACAGATTAATCTTAGTTTCATCTGTACAAAGAATGTTTTTCCAGAACTGGTCTGGCTTTTTTAGAGGTAAATATATATTTATTGTTTTCAGGAAACAGAAAAGTATAACAATAGTAGGGATGTAGTCTGGTACAGGAATTTGTAACAGATGACATTACATGAAACATTGCTTATAACCAGATTGGTTTGATGTCTTGATGGGGGAGGAATGTCTCAGAGGTCGATAAACAAAAGGTAATCATAGGCCACATAAACACGGACTAAAAACAATTAGTATTGGGGGTAAAGAAAAGGAAGGAAACGAGGAGAGAAAAGAAAAAGATATGTGGTCAGAAGAGACCAAGAAGGAAAGGGAGAGGAGTCTTGAGCATCCAGAGCAACCAAATGTGTAAATATTGTGATCAGGAAATCAATCCTGGAAAATTGATCACAGCATAATTTTAAGAGTAGTAGGTAGGGGTGGAAAAAAATCTAGCCAGACGTACCATGGGAATTTAAACTTCTCAAATGAATCGTAGTCTCGTCGCCAACATCTCTTCCATTCTCATGATATCATTAACAGTAGACACCCACAGGGATAAAGAGGAGGATGTAGTTGACTTCCAGAACATGGGAATTAACTGTCTCGCTGCAGAGAGAGAAAGAAACGTAGCAGGTTTCATTTTTGGGACACTATCGAACCCGAGAGCATGGATAAAAGTGCTATTGCGGGCATGGGTCTCAGGGAGTCATTGTACATGGTGTTTTATTCCTCGAAAAAATTGTTTCCAAAAGGGCTTAATCCTGCTGCAGTCCTACCAGATGTGTAAATAATTCCCTTCCATCTCTCCACATCTCCAACAGGTGGCTGGCACAGATGGGAAAATCTTGTGTAGTGAAAGAAGGTCTCTGTACCATCTGGAGAGGAGCTCGTAATTTTTCTCCTGTGCATAACAAGAGCTGTGGATTTATAAGTGAAGTGGAAAGAGGTCTGCCAATCCCCAGCTGTAAACTCCCTCTCCAAATCTGCGGACCACATCCTGGTATTTGTGGGTAGCTCCTCCTACAGTAATGCATGGAGTAATTCATACATTGAAGATAGTAGATGTCTGGGTTTTCGTGTAATGAGCACAATTGCTCATACTCGGTGAAGGGGCTATGAATCTGGGTGGAGGCAAACAGTCCTGCACAAAAGGAGGAGAGGTGGTGGGCAGTAAGCCAATCACCTTTGCATCCAGGGAGGATAGGCTGTATGGTAGTTGGGTGGATAAAAGAGTGCACCACTGGCCATAAAGACCTAGATAGTGTACCTAAGGTGATGGTGCCCACGCCCTGAGGGAATGTAAGGTTGTCGATCCTGGAGGCCTCCTCTGTACCATAGGTATAAGGCTGCTATAGTCAAGGGGGATGAGGACTGAAGCCCACTTGTTTCTCGTTTGTAGCCCCAAAGGAGGGCTCTGAGATCTACTGGGGATAAGTCTTGCTTGACCATGACAGAAGCCTTAATAGAGGGACAAGGAACCATTTTAAGATTTGGGCTAAAATTGCAAATCTATGGTAGAGCTCATAGTTCGGGAGTCCCACTCCCCCCTAAGCATAGGAAAAGTCAGTCGTTTATAGTACATTCAAGACATGGTCCTGTTCCATATGAAAAGTATTGACATAGAGCATAGTGTGGTAAAAAAAATTGCTTAGGCAAAAGTAGGGTAAATGTCTGGAAAAGATAAAGTAATTTTGGTAAGGTGTTCATTTTAAGCATCTTTATATGGCCAAACCATGGTAAAGATGAGGAACTCCAAGAGTCCAAGTCTTTATGCATACGTGTAATTAGTGAGGGTAGTTAAATTCATAGAGGTTTGATAAGTTGGAGGGGATAGTAACACCTAGATAGGAGATACCCTTATGAGACCATTGGAAAGAAAAATTGGCTCGTAATTGGGATAATGTAGTAGCAGGTAAGGGGATGTTAACGACCTCGGTTTTAGATATGTTCAGTGTAAAGTTATTGAATTCCCCAAACCGGCGAAATTCTTGGAGGAGGAACGGAAGTGAGGGTTGTTGGAGGTATACTAGTAAATCGTCTGCATAGAGTGAGAGCTTATGGTGAGAAGATGGGGTTTGGATGCTAACAATCAAATCCTTTTGGTGTATGGCAAGTGTTCTATCACAATAACAAATAATAGCAGGAAGAGGGGTACCATTTGAGATAAGAAATTAATCTGAGTGTGAGCATTCATCAAAACTGATGCAGAAGGTTGAGAATATAAGGACATGACCTTATTCACAAAAGCATTGCCAAGACCTATCTGTTCTAGGAATATGTGTAAAAATGTCCTATCAACCCAGTGGAATGCTTTTTCGGCATCAAAAGAGAGCAAGCATGCTTTTAGACCATGTTTCTGTATATAAGTGATAAGATTGATGGTTTTTGTGGTGTTATCTCTGGCCTCTCTGTCCAGGGACAAAACCCACTTGGTCCCTATGAATAATTGAAGGCAGAAGGGGAGAGAGGCGGTTGGCAAGGACGTTTGCAAACAATTTGTTGTCTAGATTGAGTAAAGAGATGGGATGATAGCTACGACATTGAGAGGGATCTTTGTCAGGTATGGGGATAATAGGTATATTAGCAGACAACATATTTTTAGAGGGAGTATGGGCTTCATCTATGGCATTAAAAGCTTTGGTTAGAAGAGGGGTCAATAAGGAAGCATCTGGTCCCGGGCATTTACCGGCTTTCAGGACTTTGATGGCACCTAAGAATTACGCGTCCTCTAAGGCTTTTTCTAAGTCCAAAGCGTCTTGGGCGTCAACAGTGAGTAATGCAGTTTCTGCTATGTACGTAGCCATAGAGGAGGGCATGGATGTGGGTGAACCCCCATCTGGATGCCCAGGTTGCCTAGGTATGTTGTTAAAGTTGTGAGTAATATTGTTGAAAGGCTTTCGAGATACCTTGAGTGTTACTGATTAGTTTGTTGGCAGATTTGTGTATGATGTGTATGGGACATCTAGGTGAGCGTGGGTGTAGAACCCTGGCTAAATGTTTTCCACATTTATTGGCAAGGGAGTAGTGGTAGTTGTGAGCCCTGTCTCTAGCAATCAGAGAATGAGAATCAAGTAGTTGAAGTAATTCCCTGCGGGCATTGGAGAGGTCCACATATATGGCTGGACATGGGGATCACTTATACGTGCATTCCAGAGAGGCTATGGTGGAGAGCAAATTAATAATATCTGATGTACAGGACTTCTTTAACTGAGAACCATGTTGTATAAAAACCCTGCGCTAGACACACTTCAGAGCTTCCCACTGTGTCAGGGGGTTGGTGTCATCAGACCCGTGATCAATAATAAAGTTTCGGGTAGAGGCTTTGATGGCAGCAATGCAGGAGGAGACTTTAAGCAAGTAGTCATTCAGACGTCAAGAGAAGCCTCTACAGGATTTGGGTACATGAGCAATCGCAAGGTGTACAGGAGCATGATCTGACCACCGTGGGATATGCCCAATGGATGATTGCAGTGGGAGATTGCGGCACGAAAAAACAGCCAAGGCGGCTGTATGATTTAAGTGCAAAAGTGTAATAACTATAGTCTCTGTCTGTAGGGTGATGTAAACTCCAGACATCTAGACAACTAAATGCCAGACAACTAAATTCATGGAGTGTAAGGGGGATTTCAAATGCATCAGTGCAGAGTTAGCCATTGAGGACTTAACAGAAGATGTGTCCATGGATGGGGAGAATGCCCCATTTAAGTCACCACTAGAGTTGAGTGGACACCTGGATGTTCGGGTTCAGCGGGTTCAGCCGAACTTCACGAAAAAGTTCTAATTCAGCCCCGAACTTGACCCCGAACCCCATTGAAGTCAATGGTGACCCGAACTTTTGGGCACTAAAATGGCTCTAAAAAAGTCCTGGAAAGGGCTAGAGGGCTGCAAAAGGAGGCAAAATGGGGGTAAGAGTAGGACAAGTGCCCTGCAAACAAACATGGATAGGGAAATAACTTAAAATCTCATAAAAAAATAAAGAGACTGCTGCATGACTTGGGGCTCAGACTGCTTGGCTGATTTACAAGGGGCTGAGGTGAAAGACAGCTGTCCATGGGATTGAGTTGCCAACTCTGAGCTTTCAGCAAGGGACCAGGTGGTAGACAATGTGAAGGAACTGGAGGCATGTCAGCCACCCAATCTACTATCGCCTGTACTTGTTCTGACCTCACCATTTGTTGAGCGGCATTCGAGCCTACCATATAACATTGATGGTTCTGTCGGCTACTCGCACCTGAGGAAGGTGTTTCACTTGTGCGTGTAGCTGGCACAGATCGACCACATCCTCTCCTTGCAACAGGAGCTTCACCAACACCACCAACACCAGCAACACCAGCAGTACCACGACCACGTCCCTTATTTGACGCTCTCCTCATTCTGGACGCAAAGGTACTATGTAGCAGAAATTTATATTATTTTTTAAACCGGCAATGTAGACGCACTTTTTAATGTTGTGCAAGAAATGCACAGCAAGGTGCAAATGTACTATGTAGCACTATTTATTATTCTTTTTTTTTTTTTAAATCAGCAATGTCGACGCACTTTTTAATTTTGTGCAAGAAATGCACAGCAAGGTGCAAATGTACTATGTAGCACTATTTTTTTTTAAACTGCAATGTGGACACACTTTTTAATTTTGTGCAAGAAATGCACAACAAGGTGCAAATGTACTATGTAGCACTATTTATTATTCTTTTTTTTTAAACCAGCAATGTAGACACACTTTTTAATGTTGTGCAAGAAATGCACAGCAGTGTGCAAATGTACTATGTAGCACTATTTTTTATTTTATTTTTAAACCAGCAATGTAGATGCACTTTTTAATTTTGTGCAACAAATGCACAGCAAGGTGCAAATGTACTATGTAGCACTATTTATTATTCTTTTTTTTAAAACCAGCAATGTAGATGCACTTTTTATTTTTGTGCAAGAAATGCACCGCTCGCTGCAAATGTAGTATTTAGAATATTTTTTTTTTAAACCAGCAATGTAGACATACTTTTTATTTTTGTGCAAGAAATGCTCCGCTGGCCGCAAATGTTGTATTTAGAATATTTTTTTTTAAACCAGCAATGTAGACACACTTTTTAATTTTGTGCAAGAAATGCACCGCTGGCCGCAAATATAGAATTTAGAATATTTTTTTTTTGAACGAGCAATGTAGACGCACTTTTTAATTTTGTGCAAGAAATGCACAGCAGTGTGCAAATGTACTATGTAGCACTATTTTTTATTTTATTTTTAAACCAGCAATGTAGATGCACTTTTTAATTTAATTTTGTGCAACAAATGCACAGCAAGGTGCAAATGTACTATGTAGCACTATTTATTATTCTTTTTTTTTAAACCAGCAATGTAGACGCACTTTTTATTTTTGTGCAAGAAATGCACCGCTCGCCGCAAATGTAGTATTTAGAATATTTTTTTTTTCAAACCAGCAATGTAGACGCACTTTTTATGTTTGTGCAAGAACTGCACCGCTCGACGCAAATGTAGTATTTAGAATTTTTTTTTTAAACCAGCAATGTAGACGCACGTTTTATTTTTGTGCAAGAAATGCACCGCTCGCCGCAAATGTAGTATTTAGAATATTTTTTTTTTAAACCAGCAATGTAGACATACTTTTTATGTTTGTGCAAGAAATGCACCGCTGGCTGCAAACATTGTATTTAGAATATTTTTTTTAAACCAGCAATGTAGACACACTTTTTAATTTTGTGCAAGAAATGCACCGCTGGCCACAAATGTAGAATTTAGAATATTTTTTTTTTGAACCAGCAATGTAGACGCACTTTTTTTTTGTGCAAGAAATGCACCGCTGGCCGCAAATGTAGTATTTGAAGAAATGCACAGCAAGGTGCAAATGTACTATGTAGCACTATTTTTTTTTTTTTTAAACCAGCAATGTTGACACACTTTTTAATTTTGTGCAAGAAATGCACAGCAAGGTGCAAATATATTATGTAGCACTATTTTTTTTTTTAAACTGCAATGTGGACACACTTTTTAATTTTGTGCAAGAAATGCACAGCGAGGTGCAAATGTACTATGTAGCACTATTTATTATTCTTTTTTTTTAAACCAGCAATGTAGACGCACTTTTTAATTTAGTGCAAGAAATGCACAGCAGTGTGCAAATGTACTATGTAGCACTATTTTTTATTTTATTTTTAAACCAGCAATGTAGATGCACGTTTTAATTTTGTGCAACAAATGCACAGCAAGGTGCAAATGTACTATGTAGCACTATTTATTATTCTTTTTTTTTAAACCAGCAATGTAGACGCACTTTTTATTTTTGTGCAAGAAATGCACCGCTCGCCGCAAATGTAGTATTTAGATTTTTTTTTTTTTAAACCAGCAATGTAGACACACTGTTTATGTTTGTGCAAGAAATGTTGTATTTAGAATATTTTTTTTTAAACCAGCAATGTAGACACACTTTTTAATTTTGTGCAAGAAATGCACCGCTGGCCACAAATGTAGAACTTAGAATATTTTTTTTTGAACCAGCAATGTAGACGCACTTTTTATTTTTGTGCAAGAAATGCACCGCTGGCCGCAAATGTAGTATTTGAAGAAATGCACAGCAAGGTGCAAATGTACTATGTAGCACTATTTTTTTTTTTTAAACCAGCAATGTTGACACACTTTTTAATTTTGTGCAAGAAATGCACAGCAAGGTGCAAATATATTATGTAGCACTATTTTTTTTTTTAAACTGCAATGTGGACACACTTTTTAATTTTGTGCAAGAAATGCACAGCGAGGTGCAAATGTACTATGTAGCACTATTTATTATTCTTTTTTTTTAAACCAGCAATGTAGACGCACTTTTTAATTTAGTGCAAGAAATGCACAGCAGTGTGCAAATGTACTATGTAGCACTATTTTTTATTTTATTTTTAAACCAGCAATGTAGATGCACGTTTTAATTTTGTGCAACAAATGCACAGCAAGGTGCACATGTACTATGTAGCACTATTTATTATTCTTTTTTTTTAAACCAGCAATGTAGACGCACTTTTTATTTTTGTGCAAGAAATGCACCGCTCACCGCAAATGTAGTATTTAGAATATTTTTTTTTTTAAACCAGCAATGTAGACACACTTTTTATGTTTGTGCAAGAAATGTTGTATTTAGAATATTTTTTTTTAAACCAGCAATGTAGACACACTTTTTAATTTTGTGCAAGAAATGCACCGCTGGCCGCAAATGTAGAATTTAGAATTTTTTTTTTTTAACCAGCAATGTAGACGCACTTTTTATTTTTGTGCAAGAAATGCACCGCTGGCCGCAAATGTAGTATTTAGAATATATATATTTTTTTAAACCAGCAATGTAGACGTAGTTTTAATGTTTGCGCAAGAAATGCATCGCTGGCCGCAAATGTAGTATTTAGGTGTTTCACTTGTGTGTGTAGCTGGCACAGATCGACCACGTCCTCTCCTTGCAACAGGAGCTTCACCAACACCACCAAAACCAGCAGCACCACGACCACGTCCCTTATTTGACGCTTTTCCTCATTCTGGAGGTAAATGTACTATTTAGCACAAATTTGTATTATTTTTTAAACCGGCAATGTAGACGCACTTTTTAATTTTGTGCAAGAAATGCACAGCAAGGTGCAAATGTACTATGTAGCACTATTTTTTTTTTTTAAACCAGCAATGTCGACGCACTTTTTAATTTTGTGTAAGGAATGCCCCGCTGGACGCAAATGTAATATTTTGCACAAAAAAAAATATTAATTTGTCTAACTGCAATGTAAAAGCAGTATTTAAATATGCCAAAATGTTGCCAACTGAACTAACAGAACATGATTAAAGTAGTGTCCCTGACACACAAGCAGTAGCAAGTGCACTGCACTTGCAAAAATGGCTGCAAACGCCCACCTAACAAACTGAAAAATTGCTTAGGTTTTATATGAGGCACTTTGCTTAGCAAACAAAATGTACTCTAGCAAACAAAAATCTCTTCTAGCACCCACCCACCAATAAATCGCTGTTTTGAACAGATTTTCTAAAGCTAATCTGTCCCTCACAGCAGCGGCAGCATCCTCTCCCTACACTAGTATGAGATGATGTGACATGCAGCACTACGTGACTCCAGCTTATATAGAGGCTGGGTCCCATGATGCACTGGCCAATCACAGCCATGCCATTAGTAGGCATGGCTGTGACGGCTTCTAAGGGTAAACGAATGAAACACTTGTTGATTGGCAGCTATTCAACAGGCGCAAAAAATACCCAAACCCAGACTTGTTCTCAAATGTCCAGGTTCGGGACACGGACACCCTAAAGTCCGGTACGAACCCACACTTTACAGCTCGGGTTAGCTCAATTCTAGTCACCACCCATGATGAAACAAGGACCACTGAAAGAAAGTAATTTGTCCAGGACTGCAGTCAGGAAATGCCCTTGTTCTTGGTTGGGTCCACAAACATTAGCTACTGTAAAGACAGAAGATTGATGATTTAGTTTGAGGAAAATTAAGTGACCATTGGAGTCAATTAGAGAGTCTAAGACCTCCGGATGGAAGGATTTGTGAAATGCTATGGACACCCCTTTTGATTTGGCCCATGGGTTGGTACTGTGGTGCCAGGAATGATAGTAATGAGTTGGCATAGTTGGGATAGCAGTACGAAAATGTTTTTTTCTTGTAGAAGCAAGATTTTAGTTTGGGTTTTATGAAAATGGTACAAGATTTTCTGCTTTTCTGGGGCATTCAGACCTCTGAAATTAAAGGAGGAGAACGTAACATGGTTATTCACAGCCATGATAATGGCATAAAAGAGTAACAAACATATACAAGTAGTATGCCCTATTAGAAAAGTTCAGGTCACACGGAAGCTCAAGAGAAAGTAGTAGTAGATGGAAAGCAAGAAGGAATAAAGACAAGAAAACAAGAAATGTGTGAGGTAAGGAAGGAAGAGCAAGATAGGACAGCAGGCGGTGTCAATTATCATAGCAAAAGATAAATCGTATATGCAGTAGGCCGGGAAGCAATCTGTGGCAAGAAAAGAGAAAGGAACATGTCACCAGATGGCACTGTAATGCTACAATTCAAAACTATACGTAGCAGAAGAAAAAAATAATTGCTTGAACATGAACCAGTGCAATTCAGGCACTGAGGGGCCTATGCGGGGGGGGGTAACATGGAAAACCCACAGAATAGCCCCCGTGCCCAGGGATCCACAGGACAATAGTTAGAAAATGTAAAAACATAGGAAGAAATTGTCTCCAGAACATATAAGACAATGGTATCAAGGAGCTGAAAAAATAAAATGGTTAATAACATAATATAGGCAGGTCAATGCATGGTATAAACAGAGGTAAAAAAGGGATGCAGAATAAATTGGTAAACTGAGTATGGAACACAACTGGGAGAGCCTACTGGGAGCAAGATAATAACTGGTGAGGCAAAAGGGTAAAGGGTTGGGTGGACCATGTAAAACAGTTAGGCACAGAAACAATAAAATTGTAACAGGGTCTCAGGGGCAGAGCAATCCATTTATTTTGGAAGGCAGGAGGAACCTGAGTTACAAGGAAATTCTCAATGAAAATGGAAAGAGTAAAGAGTAAAGATTTATATGTCAGCAGAGTTTCAGTCATTTGGAGGTCTTTGGGAGGATAATCTGGGCCACTTTTTCTTGGTTTGCAGTTGCCATTGAGAGGCAAAGGGGAGGCCCAGAGTCACCGGAGAGAAAGGCTAGTCCGGCAGGGAAACTTGTGGTAGCTATAAGGTGCTGAGAAAGTTAGAGAGATCTCCAAGTGTGCGGAATAAGGCTGTCTTGCTATCATGGTGCACTCTAAATTGGAAAGGAACCCACCATTGATATTTTATGTGTCTTCCTGAAGCATCTGAGTGAGTGGTTTCAAGGTTTGCTGCATGTTCAGGGTTTGGCATGACAGGTCCTGTAAGAGCATGACAGGGAAATCATTAAAAAGAATTGTGTCTTGTGTGCTAGCTGCTCTCATAATCTCCACCTTGAGCTTGTAGAAGTGTACTCTGCAGAGGATGTCATGCACATAGGATGAGTAAGGGTTCCTCAGGCCTGAGGTTCTGTGTACTCTATCCAGCTCAATTTGTGTATCTTTGGGCTGTAGGACTAACTGATTGGAAATGGTGGTGACTGCTGCAGCAAGATCCTTAGGTTCGATGTCCCTAATGTGTATATTATTACGCCGATTTCTATTTTCCAAATCGTCCTGCTGATACCTTAATTGTTGAAGTAAGGTAGTGTGAGAGTTTAGGGTTTTCTCATGTGACAGCAAGGCACTGCGGAGGCCATCTGAGGTATGTTTAATGTCCTCTATACGGACCCCCAGGTCACTCTTGAGCTATGAAATTTCGTTCTCTATACTCTTAACACATTGCTCAAAATCAATCTTAGTGGGCAGGGATCTGATATAATTATGGAGGGATCGTATTTGAGACCCCATGTCCCATCCATCCCAGAACACAGGGAGACCTGCAAGAGGCTGTGGGGCTGCCATGTGAGTCTATCGGATCCTTGCGGGAAGGGGGAGCAGCCACGAGCACTCACCTGCATGTTGGTTACAGAATCAGACCGTGCTGGTGAGGAAGGCACCGGCACCATTTTGGAGGCCTGCCCGTGCTGCGGGGTCGCCAAGGAGGCAGTGAAAAAGTTGCCAAGATCCCCTTCCGGGTGACCCCCTCCTGTTTTCTTGGGGTCACTTGGTTTAGTTATGCCCATTGGTGCACTGTGGAGGTGATTCATGTGGTGTGGAAGTCCTGCGGGAGCCTCAGGGACTGGGAGCTGAGCCGATACACATCTCACCACTCCATGCGCCAAGCCACTCCTTGGTCTGGCTTATTTAGGTGTTTTTTGGCAAAGTACTGGCTTCTCTATTCTTCATGGTTTTGAATGGTTTGTACCTTGTGGTGAACCCGCTGTATTTGCCCCGTGAAGTCGTCTCTTGATTGTAGAGTTTGACAATGATATGCCCACTTTTTGGAGAGTGTCCTTCACTTGTCTGGATGTTGTGAATGGATTTTTCTTTACCATAGAGAGGATCCTGTGATCATCCACAGATATTGTCTTGCATGGACATCCAGGCCTTTGTATGTTGCTGAGCTCACCAGTGCATTCTTCTTTCCTCAGAATATACCAAACTGTTGATTTGGCCACTCCTAATGTTCCTGCTATCCCTCTGATGGATTTGTTTCATTTTTTTTTTTTTTCACAATATTGTTTATTGGTTTTGTAAGAGAAGTATTGACAAAACAGAGCCTCTGGGCATACCCCGGCTCAGGTGAAGTACAGTTTTCTTCAGATAAATACACAATTTGTATTAGTCTAAGAAGAAGAACAACATAATGTGGTGAGTAGAGGTAAAGGTAACAGCATAGGATATAATAACCAGTGGAGAATAACAAAGTATTAGGTGATTCCAGCGCGGTAAGATGGTACCCTTGGTTTATTTTTGGTGCTAGCTGAGTGTGATTTCCGTGGGCACCCCTATTGGAATGTTGTCTTTTGATCTGATCTGTATTGGGGCTTGCCGAGGAATTTGAGGTTTGACCCCTCGCCCCAGACACCCCATGTGGGAGCATACTGTGTCTAGATGGGAAGGTCACGCCAAGAAAGAGAAGTTTATCTTACGGATACTCGGCTTGCCCCTCTTAGTTTTATGTCCTGGCTTTCCATGGTTCCCAATTTTTTGAGGTTTTGTGTTTATTCCCGTGGGTGTTTGTTATTTCAATAGCTTCTATGAGATTTGGGGGGTTTGGATCCTTCCAGTGTCTGGCTATTGTGAGTCTGGCTGCTAAAAGGAATTGTAGGGTTGAGTATCTCATGTTTGGGGGTAGGATATCAAGGTCTAGGTTTAGTAAAGCAAGTTCTGGTGAGATACTGATGTGTTTGCCTGCCATGTTTGTTATTAGTGTTTCTACTTCATTCCGGAAAGTTGTCAGTTTAGGGCAGTTCCAGAAGATGTGCATGATATCTCCTTTTTGGCCGCAATCTCGCCAGCATTTATCTGAGGGTTTACCCCTGAAGTGGGAGATTTTGTCGGGTGTTAGGTATCAACGTAACAGTATTTTCTAGGATAGCTCCCATAGTTTAGTGCTTCTTGTCGTGTGGTATGTGGATTTACAAGCTTGAATCCATTGTTCTATTGTGTAGTTTTTGCCTAGATCTGATTCCCATCTAAGTATGGCGTCGTTTTTTGTAAAGGTTGTTTTTTGTTGGAGTATACCATAGAATAATGAGATTCCATTCTTGTTTAGTGAACTGGGGGATAAGAATGACCATGCTTTGGGGTGGATTTCATTTCTCCATTTGGGGATTTTTGAGAGGCAGTGTGAGACTCGTATATACAGATAGATGTCAGTGGATGGTATTGAGAATTCTGAAACTAATTGTGAGAACGATTTTGGTCCTAGCGAGGTGAATATATCTTCTATGTGGTGGATTCCTTTCTTGATCCAACTGGAGAGGGATATATTGTCTATGGCGTTTTCAAGAGCTTGTAGCGAGGTTTTTAGATTATAACGCTCTTCTAACGTGGGAGCTTGTGCTATTAGGGATTTCCAGGCATTTAGGGATGCCGTCATGGGGGGG
>BLSH010164994.1:294900-308569 GCA_018402905.1 Glandirana rugosa
TCGTTACAAAAACGGTTGGGTCATGAATTTTGTTTAGTTGCTGTTAGAACACGTTACCGACCTTTTGAGGATCGTTATTTCATGACATGAATGAATCCTCATGTAGTCAGTATTAAATCTTTACGTATGTCTTTATAGGAGGTTTATGTTACCTGTTCGTTTGATTTTTATCGACCGTAAAACGCTTAACACTATTGTACAGTTTAGTAATTTAAATTATACGTAAAAGTTAAAAGACTAAAGATTATGGAAAATGTAACTATATATAAAATAAATTGTTATGTTTAAAGAACCTGGTCATTCAAAACAATGTTATCACAATTCGCAAAATGCCAGCTATTTTTAGTTTGCTTGTCCATTGTATTTGGAGGATATTTCTGTATGCATTTCTAAATTATGACTGATGTACTCCTAAGTAAGTACAGTACTTTATTGCTAGGAGTTTTCCAGCCATTGCACAAGATTGTCGTTGATTTGTTTTAAGTACTGGGTTGGCAAAAACATTGCTTTGGGCAACATAATAATTAGGTCCATCTCTTGTAAGGGCACACAAAATAACTTTGTGTGTCAAGAAAATATGCCTATTTATTATAATAATGGATTGTTCAGTTTCACACAACATTTCAGCAAATGACAATGATGATTTTGAAAAAGTTCTCACCACCGTCACCAATTGCTTTGGAAGATTCAGATGTATATGTTTTTCTACATTATTATGTAGTATATTGGTATTTTTGCCAATAATATTTAATATATATACTTTATTTTCCTCTCCCGCTCTGCCTTTTTTTTAATAGCCATTTTACTTTGTGGACTTCAATTACAGAACATTAAGTTAAAGAAGTTACATTAAGTTGAACATTAAGGTGTATTTGTGGTGATAATTATATAAACAACATATACAAGTGTTGCTCTCTAAATAACCTAAGAACAAATATATAGTTGTGGTGTGGAGCTTAGAGGGCACTTTATGAATACAAACTATTGCGACAGTTGCAGTTTTCCATATGTGGGTACTCTCAAACAGCCTATCAAATATATAATAATACTAATAACAGTGTAAAACTTATAAATAGAGACATTAACAGAACAATATGAGTATCATATAAAACATTATCAGTACCTTTGGTTTAAAATAAATTCAGCCTTGCCTATTGCTTGATTTTCATCCCTGTGTACTTAAAGGCTTCTTGGGGTATTCAATAGATTACTATGAGTGCGTGGACCCCAAAGGGATACGCATAAATACAATGTAGCAACCGCTCTGTCAGCCCACTGCCTGAGTTGACTTAGAATACTGCTTGTCAGAAGAAAGAAAAAAATCTTGCCTCAAAGGAACAATCTATTCCGATAAAGCTGTATACTCACTTGTTCAGCAACTGTATCAGCTTACTATAAATCTTTGTGCGATAATGAAGGAGTAGTTTTGTCAGACTGCTAGGAGCTGTGTGTGATATACTGTAGTCTGCAAAGTTGTTTACAAACCTTACTTTTGGGAATACTCCCTCATAGGATTCGGATTGCAGTCTCTGTGTTCTTTAACCTGTGTAAGCGTAAATGCAAACTTGATGCTAGTAATTATTAAGAATCTGGATGTTAAAGTTTAGTCCAAAAGAAACTTGCTGATGTGTGGCCAGCAGTTCAGCAAATGTGTCTCTCGGATAGTCTGGCACATGCATGGTTTGATCTTCATCTTTTACACATCAGCAGCTGCCACATTTTAATTATTTGTATTTCTTTGGAGTCCACACTCATACTAATTAATTGATTACCCTGAGAAGCCTTTCAGTGCACAGGGCTGAATATGAATAATAGCCAAGTCTGCTTTAAATTTAGATAACTCCTGTAGGCACCATTATATTTTTATATGACCAAAATATTGTTCTGCTGATATCTCTATTTTTACACTTTTTTAAAATGTATTTAGATATTTTTATTGAGATTTTTGATACAAAAAATTGTCAAGGTTTGCCAAAAGAAGAAAGGGTACACAATTAACATGTTTGAAAATGTGCAATAAAGCTCATAGAGTCCCTAATCGTATTTAAAGATTTACCCATGGAAATTAACATGGGTTATCATAAAAAGTATTAAGATCAATTACAAATATACATTAGCGATTGAAAATTGATAACCCTAATTAAATATGAGAAAGAAAAAGAACAAAAGAACAAAAGAAGAAAAAAGTAAAGAAAAAAAGAGGGAATTTACAAAAAGGAGCAACTTGGGCCTGCACGTTTTTTACAAGTAATAGTTCATAAAATAACCTCTATATACAGAAGGCCAAAACCCTGTACTGTTTTTAATTCAATTCCTTTTTATTACAACATAACACATAATTCTCAGAACACTTTTATTTAACACAGTTTTGTAGCTTGTCATTTATGTATTAAAATATCATAACTAGAGTTGAGTGGACACCTGGATGTTGGGGTTCGGCGGGTTCGGCTGAACTTTGCGAAAAAGTTCGAGTTCAGCCCCGAACTTGACCCCGAACCCCATTGAAGTCAATGGTGACCCAAACTTTTGGGCACTAAAATGCCTCTAAAAAACTTGGAAAGGGCTAGAGGGCTGCAAAGGAAGCAAAATGGGGGTAAGAGTAGGACAAGTTCTCTGCAAACAAATGTGGATAGGGAAATAACTTAAAATCACATAAAAAAAATGGAGAAGGAGGTGGATGTGGAGTAGGAGGTTGAGCAGGCGGTGATAGTGGCGGTGTAGGTGGAAGTGGCGGTGGAGGAGGTAGCCAACACTGTTTTTTGTTTGTTTGGTTTTTTTTCTAGTTGAGGTAGCCCCCAAAATATTGAGACATATTAACCACTTCCTTACTGGGCACTTAAACCCCCCCTTTTCAGATTTCAGCACTGTCGCATTTTGAATGAGAATTGCGCGGTCATGTGACATTGTACTGAAACAAAATTGATGTCCTTTTTTTCCCCACAAATAGAGCTTTCTTTTGGTGGTATTTGATCACCTCTGCGGTTTTTATTTTTTGCGCTATAAACAAACAAAGAGCAACGATTTTGAAAAAGGAACAATATTTTTTACTTTTTGCTCTAATAAATATCCAAAAAAAAAAAAAAAAAAAAATTATTCATCAGTTTTGGCCGATTTATATTCTTCTACATATTTTTCGTAAAAAAATCGCAATCAGCGTTTATTGATTGGTTTGCGCAAAAGTTATTGCGTCTACAAACTATGGGAATTGATTTATGGCGTTTTTATTATTTTTTTACTAGTAATGGCGGCGATCTGCGATTTTTATCGGGACTTTGATATTGGGGGGACATGTCGGACATTTTTGACACTTTTTTGGGACCAATGACATTTATACAGCGATCAGAAATTTAAATGTCCACTGGTTACTGTGTAAATGTCATTGGCAGTGAAGGGGTTAACCTGCAGGGGCCAGTGAAGGGGTTAACAATGTTCCCTGGGTGTGTTCTAACTGTGGGGGGGATGGGTTGGCCGGGACATAACAGATCTAACTGATCCCAGTGACAGGGATCAGTAGATCTGCTTGTCCCCCTCTCACAGAATGGGGAACCGCTGTGTTTACATTGGCAGTTTCCCATTCTACAGCTCTGCAGGCGATCGCGGGTCAGGAGCGGACATCGAGTCCGCCCGACCCGCGGGCACGCCGCTGCCTGTGAGTGCACGCCGGGGGCGTGCAAAGGGGCGGACGTCCATGGATGTCCACCCAGAGATTCAGATCCCTGCTGTAGACGTCTTTCGTCTATAGCGCGGATCTCAAGCGGTTAAAAAAATAAATTATTATTATTATACAGGATTTATATAGTGCCGACAGTTTGCGCAGCGCTTTACAATATTAGGGCAGACAATACAATTACAATACAATTCAAAACAGGAGGAATCAGAGGGCCCTGCTCGTTAGAGCTTACAATCTAAGAGGGAGGGTTGAATTATATGAAAGGGCAGTAAACTGTGGGGGATGAGCTGATTGAGAAAATAAGGAGTGTAGTTGTTAGGTGGTGGCAGGATAGGCTTCCCTGAAGAGAAAAGTTTTCAGGGATCGCTAGGTTTACTTAAGTATACCAATGGCTGTGTGAGGCCGGTATAAATGTCTATTCTGCACAAGGTACAGACAAGCCTTGTGGGATCCATGCCTGGTTCATTTTAATAAACATTAGCTTGTCCACTTTGCTGTGGACAGGCGGGTTTGCTTGTCTGTGATAACGCCCCCTGCCGTGCTAAACACACATTCAGACAATACACTGGCTGCAGGGCAGGCCAGCACCTCCAAGGCATAAAGGGAAACTCAGGCCATGTGCCTAATTTGGAGACCCAGAAGTTGAATGGGGCAGACCCATCAGTCAGTACGTGTAGACGTGTGCATACATACTGTTCCACCATGTTGCTGAAATGCTGCCTCCTGCTAAGACGTTGCCTATCAGCTTGTGGTGCTGTTTGTTGTGGCGTGCTGCTGACAAAGCACATTTCAGCCATGCTAACCCTGCCTTCTGAGGTGCTGGCGGTGCCACAGCTGCGATGGCAACCTCTTCCTCCTCCTCTGCCTTCGCCTTGAGCTTCCACTGAGCCCCCGTTGTAATTTGGTAATGCCCTAAACAGCGCATCTACCAACGTGCGCTTGTGTTCGCGCATCTTCCGATCACGCTCCAGTGAGGGAATTAAGGACGGAGCATTGTCCTTGTAATGGGGATCCAGCAGGGAGGGCACCCAGTAATCAGCACAAGTTACAATGTGGGCAACTCGGCTGTTGTTGCGCAGGCACTGCAGCATGTAGTCGCTCATGTGTGCCAGGCTGCCCAGAGGTGTCCTCCGTATCCCCCCAGCCACGCTCCAGTGATGCACACGAGCTGCGCTGGGTGCCACCCTGCTGTGAACACGGTTCCTCCTCCTGCTACTCCTCCTCATCCTCATCCTCCACATCCTCCAGAACTGTGCCCTGGCTTGAAAATTTTTTACATGGCCTATGCTGGTTCAGGAACCCACCCTCAGAGCCACTTGTGAATGACTGGCCTGATAACCGTGGAAATGACCCCTATTCCTCCTCCTCTTCCTCCTGTGCCACATCCTCTTCCATCATCGCCCAAAGTGTTTTTTCAAGGAGACATAGTGGGATGGTAACGCTGAGAACAGCGTCATCGGCACTGGCCATGTTGGTGGAGTACTCAAAACACCGCAATATGGTACACAGGTCTCGCATGGAGGCCCACTAGTTGGTGGTGAAGTGGTGCTGTTACACAGAGCGACTGACCCGTGCGTGCTGCAGCTGAAACTCTACTATTGCCTGCTGCTGCTCACACAGTCTCTCCAGCATGTGCAAGGTGGAGTTCCACCTTGTGGGCACGTCGCACAGGAGGCGGTGAGCGGGAAGGCCGAAGTTAAGCTGACAGGCGAGCAGCAGCAAAAGCGCGCACAGTGCAGTAGCTTTTAGAAATTTCTGCACCACCAAAGGCAAGGGATGTGCGTCAAACTGGCTAGGCCCAGAGCTGCTACGAGATTTCTCCCATTATCGCATACCACCAGGCCGGGCTTGAGGCTCAGTGGCAACAACCACTCATCTGTCTTTTTTTCAATGCTCGTCCACAGCTGCTGCACAGTGTGGGGTTTATCCCCCAAACATATCAGTTTTAAAACAGTCTGCTATCGTTTCCCCCTGGATGTGCTGAAGTTGGTGGTGAAGGCGTTATGCTGACCGGATGAGGAGGTGGTAGAGGAGGAGGAGGAAGCGGAGGAGGAGGCAACAGGAGGCAAAGAGAAATGCCCTCCAATCCTCGGTGGCAGAAGGACATGCGCCAAACTGTTATCCACCTCAGGCCCACCCACCACTACATTTGCCCAGTGTGCAGTTAGCGAGATATATAGCGTCCCTGCCCGCGCTTACTGGTCCACGTATCAGTGGTTATGTGGACCTTGCCACAGATGGCATTGCGCAGTGCACACTTGATCTTGTCCCTGACTTGTTTGTGCAGGGAAGGGATGGCTCGCCTGAAAATGTAGTGGCGGCTGGGAACCACGTACTGTGGGACAGCGACCGCCATCAGGTTTTTAAAACTGTCCATGTCCACCAGACGGAATGACAGAATTTCAAAGGCCAGGAATTTTGAAATGCTGGCATTTAGGGTCAGGGATCACGAGTGGGTGGGGGGGGTACTTCCTCTTTCTCTCCAATGTTTGGGAGATGGACAGCTTTAAGCTTCCATGGGACCGTGTGGAAATGCTTGGGGACGGTGGCAGACATGGTGGCTTTGCTGTCACATCAAAGAATGGAAGGAAAAAATACTGCGCTTATCCAAAATGGCAATACATTAAATTGAAATAAATGAAAACAAAAGCCGCCAGCACGACAATAAACCCTAATATTGTATACATGATTAAAGACCTGAAAAAGTGCAGCGCTATGTATTATTTGCTGATTAGCAATAAACTGGTAGCATGGACCTCATACAAGGAAAAATGGATACCACATAGCGTAATACCGTTTGACCAAGTATATTTATTAAAATAAATTGCACTTACATGCATAAAGGATAAAAAAGCATCACATGGAACTCCAATGTACAAAGCAGGCGCAATGAGCTGGAGCAGACCCTCCTCATCCGACGCGTTTAGTCTGAAGAGACTTCAACTGGGGCATGGGTCTACTGCTCCCCATTGCGATATATATATATATATACTGTATCCATAATTGATCAATTGGTTCCATTAATGGAACCCGCCCATCTGGGTCACCACACTGAGTGTCAAGCCTCGATCTGAGCTGTAATGATCCGCCACCTTACTGGTCAGGCAGCGTGACTCGGATCCTAAGCCACATCCCATTGGTGATTACCCATACCAGGCCTCGTTTCTACTTCCTACCTCAGAAAACGTCATTTCCGGGCGGATGCGGTCATTAATTTGTAAAGGACGTTCAAAAGCATTATTTCACAAAACTGTGTCAATCAGCGCCACATTATTATTATAAAAAGTAAATTCATCCAGCATGTATAGGATAAAACAATCACATCATAAATAATGGCATTGGTGTCTCCAAAGGATGTCTATTTTATGGGCGCACGGAAGTGATGCAAGAGGTCAATCCCACAGATATAGCGTGGATGGGGCGGGATCCTTCTGCCGGGAGCAGTCCCATATCCAGCTTAGGAGACCGCTCACTTAATAGACCAATGCGAGACAACGCTCGCAAGACACATCACATCCCGTGCGATGCAGAAGTGACGTACATGTTCTAACAGTGGGAGGAAAACACGGCCCGAAATATCGTAGTGAAAAAAAGCCGCTCCAAAAAGGAAATGACGTTATCTCCATACATCAATATACAAATGTACGAATAAATCGCAAATATATTTAACAACCGTTATTGTGATTATAAAACATATGAATACTATATGCCAGTAGAGGCACTACGAATAAAAAGAGATAAAAATAGATTAAGATATAAACAAGGATCTATAAACCTATGTTAAGGGCTGTAAAAATGTAATATACATTGGTATAACCTATAGTAGCTATATGCAGGTAGTGAATCCATATAGGCTGTTTATATTGGATACAAAATCCAGTAATAGCATCAAATAGTAGATCTCATTACCTAGACCTGTTAGCAGATTATATGAGAAATTGTGCATAGTTGCTGTCACATCGTCTGTTTGCTGGGTGGCAGGTGACACTGGCACTGTAGAGGTGGAGGAAGAGGCAGAGGCAGCAGCAGAAGAGGAAGCAGGAGCAGCCTGAGACCTTTCTTGGATTTCGAGGTGCTTAGTCCACTGCAGCTCATGCTTTGCATGTAGATACCTGGCCATGCAGGTTGTGGGCATGTTTAGAAGATTTATGCCTCGCTTCAGGCTCTGATTGCACAGCATGCAAACCACTTGTGTCTTGTCATCAGCACATTGTCTGAAGAACTGCCAAGCCAGTGAACTCCTTTGAGCTGCCTTTGGTGTGCTAGGTCTCTGGGTGCGGTGGGTAGTAGCAGGCGTACTGTCTAGGGGACGGTCGTTCCGCTTTTGCAACCTGCTTCCTCTTTTGCTGTGCTGGTGCCTCTGTGCGACCACCACCTCTTCCTCCAAAATGCACACGTCACTCGCATGACCTTCATTCCATGTGGGGTCTAGGACCTCATCATCCTCCACTTCATCTTCTACCCACTCTTCACCACTGCCCTCCTTGTCAGTCTGCACACTGTAGAAAGCCGCAGCAGTTGGCACCTGTGTTTCTTCATCATCAGAGATGTGCTGCGGTGGTGATTCCATGTCCTCATCCTGAAACAGAAGTGGTTGGGCATCGGTACACTCAATGTCTACCACTTCTGGGGCAGGGCTATGTGGATGGAAAGCACACCAGCAGAGTCATCAAAAAGCATAAGAGACTGTTGCATGACTTGGGGCTCAGACTGCTTGGCTGATTTACAAGGGGCTGAGGTGAAAGACAGATGGCCATGGGGTTCAGGTGTTCAATGTGAAGGAACTGGAGGCATTGTCAGCCAGCCAATCTACTATTGCCTCTACTTGTTCTGGCCTCACCATTCGTTGAGCGGCATTCGGGCCTACCATATAACGTTGAAGGTTCTGTCAGCTACTCTCACCTGAGGAAGGTGTTTCACTTGTGCGTGTAGCTGGCACAGATCGACCATGTCCTCTCCTTGCAACAGGAGCTTCACCAACATCACCAACAGCAGCAGCACCACGACCACGTCCGTCCCTTATTTGACACTTTTCCTCATTCTGGACACAAATGTACTATTTAGCACAAATTTATATTATTTTTTAAACTCGCAATGTAGACGCACTTTTTAATTTTGTGCAAGAAATGCACAGCAAGGTGCAAATGTACTATGTAGCACTATTTATTATTCTTTTTTTTTTAAACCAGAAATGTAGACGCACATTTTTATTTTGTGCAAGAAATGCACAGCAAGGTGCAAATGTACTATTTAGCACTATTTATTAATAATAATAAAAAAAAAGAATAATAAATTATTATTCTTTTTTTTTAAACCAGCAATGTAGACCCATTTTTTATTTTTGTGCAAGAAATGCACAACAAGGTGAAAATGTACTATGTAGCACTATTTATTAATAATAATAATAAAAAAGAATAATAAATGATTATTCTTTTTTTTTAAACCAGCAATGTAAATGCACTTTTTATTTTTGTGCAAGAAATGCACCACTGGTCGCAAATGTAGTATTTAGAATTTTTTTTTTTAAAACCAACAATGAAGACGCACTTTTTATTTTTGTGCAAGAAATGCACAGCAAGGTGCAAAAGTACTATGTATCATTATTTATTATTAATAATAAAAAAATAATAATAGATTATTATTCTTTTTTTTTAAACCAGCAATGTAGGCACACTTTTTATTTTTGTGCAAGAAATTCACCGCTGGCCTCAAATGTAGTATTTAGAATATATATTTTTTTAAACCAGCAATGTAGACGCACTTTTTATTTTGTGCAAGAAATGCACAGCAAGGTGCAAATGTACTATGTAGCACTATTTATTAATAATAATAAAAAAATGAATAATACATTTTTTTTTTTAAACCAGCAATGTAGACGCACTTTTTATTTTTGTGCAAGAAATGCACCACTGGCCTCAAATGTAGTATTTAGAATATTTTTTTAAACCAGCAATGTAGACACACTTTTTAATTTTGTGCAAGAAATGCACAGCAAGGTGCAAATGTACTATGTAGCACTATTTATTAATAATAAAAAAAAGAATAATAAATTATTATTCTTTTTTGTTAAATCAGCAATGTAAACGCACTAAATGTAGTATTTAGAATATTTTTTTTGTAAACCAGCAATGTAGACGCACTTTTTATTTTATGCAAGAAATGCACAGCTAGGTGTAAATGTACTATGTAGCACTATTTATTAATAATAATAAAAAAAGAATAATACATTTTTATTTTTTTTAAACCAGCAATGTAGACGCACTTTTTATTTTTGTGCAAGAAATGCACCGCTGATCGCAAATGTAGTATTTTGAATATTTTTTTTTTAAAACCAGCAATATAGACACACTTTTTATTTTTGTGCAAGAACTGCACCGCTGGCTGCAAATGTAGTATTTAGAATATTTTTTTTTTAAACCAGCAATGTAGACGCACTTTTTATTTTTGTTGAAGAAATGCACCGCTGGCCACAAATGTAGTATTTAGAGAATTTTTTTTTTAAACCAGCAATGTAGACGCACTTTTTATGTTTGTGCAAGAAATGCAGCACTGGCCGCAAATGTAGTATTTAGAATTTTTTTTTTAAATCAGCAATGTAGACACACTTTTTAATTTTGTGCAAGAAATGCACCGCTGGCCGCAAATGTAGTATTTAGATTTTTTTTTTTTTAACCAGCAATGTAGATGCACTTTTATATTTTTGTGCAAGAAATGCACCGCTGGCCACAAATGTAGTACTTAGAATATATTTTTTTTTAAACCAGCAATGTAGACGCACTTTTTATTTTTGTGCAAGAAATGCACCGCTGGCCCCAAATGTAGTATTTCGAATATTTTTTTTTCAAACCAGCAATGTAGACGCACTTTTTAATTTTGTGCAAGAAATGCCCCGCTCGCAGCAAATGTAATATTTTGCACACAAAAAAAAAAAAAATTGTCTAACTGCAATGTAAAAGCAGTATTTAAATATAGTAAAAAAGGTAGCAACCCGCGCTCACTTAAGTGGGAATGATGATGTTTGGTATATTATATAACGTGTTCTAATAACTTTAAAAAGGCAGCACGCATAAAACAATAGATCTAAAATTGTCCAATAGAATAAATAAGCAATAAATGCAGCGCCGATGATGATGTAGATAAATGACAGTTCTTCACTTGAAGCATGGATATCACATATTTTTATAAATAATCGGTAAATCTTGATGTAAAACAATGGGTGGAGGCTTACCAGATGATGGTAAAATATGCGCGTTGTTTAATATTGGTCATCCACGGTTATGGGTCGTCACATCTGCTGATGTCAGGTATGGGGAGGAATCCGTCCTGATACGACCTCTGGTGTTGTGGGGGGATGGTCCTGGATCCTGGTGGTCTGTCACTCCTGATCCATGTATGGGGGGGGGGAGGGAGGCTCCAGAAGAAACTCCAGGTCTCACTTCAAAACATCCGGTGTCTCAGAAACCGATGTGCATAGGTAGAGGAAAAAGGAACACCCAATCGTGTAATACCGTTTTGAAAAAGGTTTATTACAGAAGTCGGGTTAAAATATACTCACATGTATACAAAAATTAAAGAGCTCATAAAAAGGCAGGAGATGGAGGAAACCGACGCGTTTCGGCTCAAATGGCCGTCATCTGGGGTATTTAAATATGCCAAAATGTTGCCAACTGAACTAACATAACATGATTAAAGTAGTGTCCCTGACGCACAAACAGTTGCAACTGCAATGCACTTGCAAAAATGGCTGCAAACGCCCACCTAACAAACAGAAAAATTGCTTAGGTTTTAAGAGGTACTTTGCTTAGCAAACAAAATGTACTCTAGCAAACAAAAATCTCCTCTAGCACCCACCCACCAATAAATCACTGTTTTTAACAGATTGTCTAAGGCTGCATTCACACAGGGGCGATCCGACTTCAGGCACGACTTTGCTAGGCAACTTGCAGGCTACTTGCAGGCTACTTGCAGGCTACTTGGAGGCAACTTGGAGGCAACTTGCAGGCAACTTGCAGGCAACTTCAAGCTTGACTATGCCAGGCGACTTTGCCAGTGGCCTATCAGAGCGAGGAGGGAGGTGGTTGCCCTGGATAAATTCTTTTCTTTTAGTCGCTTCCATGTAGATGGGGGATCCGACTTGGAGGTGACTTCTATTGAATCCTATGGGCACAAGTCGGATAGAAGTCGCCTAGAAGTAGTACAGGAACCTTTTCAGAAGTCGCCTTGAAGTCGGAGCGACTTCAGTCGCGTATATTAAGACGGCTCCCATTCATTTCAATGGGATTTCAGATGTCAAGCGACTTGGGGTGACTTGAGGCAACTCAAGTCGGATCGCAAGTCGCCCCTATGTGAATGGGCACTAAAGCTAATCTGTCCCTCATACCAGCAGCAGCATCCTCTCCCTACACTAGTATGAGATGATTTTATAAAGCTAATCTGTCTCTCACAGCAGCAGGATCCTCTCCCTACACTAGTATGAGATGATGTGACATGCAGCACTACGTGACTCCAGCTTATATAGAGGCTGGGTCACATGATGCACTGGCCAATCACAGCCATGCCATTAATAGGCATGGCTGTGATGGTTTCTAAGGGCAAACGAGTGAAACGCTTGTTGATTGGCTGCCCTGCAGCTATTCGAAAGGCGTGAAAAAATACCCAAACCCCAAACCCGAACCCAGACTTTTTTTCAAAAGTCCGGGTTCAGGACACGGACACCCTAAAGTCCGGTACGAACCCGAACCTTACAGTTCGGGTTCGCTCAACTCTAATCAAAACTTTAACATTATCTTACAATGTTTGTTAAAGATTCTTCCAACACTCCAGCTCCACTCAAATTTTTATTACACATTGTTTGATGGTCTCATGTTTGACTTTATGAGTGTTACTCTGGATAGATGGATATTGTACATTTTGTTTGACCCCATTTATTGTTAAACAAAAGCTTATTTTGAAAATAGTTAACAAAGAGAAAGTTGCAAATAGACAAAGCAACAGAACAATATCTGTGACATATTAAACTATACCTGTACCTGCAGGAGTTATCTAAATTAATTGAAGGCTTGCCTATTGCTAGTTTGAACCCTGTGTACTGAAAAACTTATTGGGGTAATCAATAGAATAATATCCATTGCTTCACATACTGTATATCACGTATATGAATCCCTTTTATAGATCCCGCAAACAATATTTAATGCTGGTGAAAGCTTACAGTAAAAATGATTATATCTAAACAAAACATCTAATAATCAAATTGAAAAAAGTCAACTTCAAAGATTTCAAAAGTGAAAAATGTGACATGTGATATCCATCCATACAAAGACATCTATGTGTCAAATGCCAACACCGAACACCATTAGGTGCAATGCCCACACACCTCACTCTATGACCCACCACGGGTCCTACTGTGCCTTTTAACTAGAGTTGAGCGAACCCGTACTGTAAAGTTCGGGTCCGTACCGAACTTTGGGGTGTCCGGGACCCGGACCCGAACCCGGACTTTTCAAAAAAAGTCCGGATTCGGGTCCGGGCTTCTGGTAATTTTAATGAAAGTTCTGATAATTGCTGTAAAAAAGTCCAGGAAGGTCCTAGAGGTCTGCAAAAGGAAGGAAAATGGGGGTAAGGGTGGGACAAGTGCCCTACAAATAAATGGGGACAGGGAAATAACTTTAAATATTAAAAAAAAAATAAAAACAAAAAAAAGCAAAAATGGAGGTGAATGTGGATCATCTTCAAACTGGGTCTGAAAAGTATTAATTAACGGTAGAAGCCATATAACTATTCTAAAATCATCTTCAAACTGTGTCAAAAAAGTATAAATAAGCCGGGAGAACACATATCACTGTTCTACAAACATCTGGAAAATGTGTGTGTCACTTTACATGAAACCGGGAATAAGTGAACATCTGTTCTGCAAACATCTTTAAAGTCTGTGTGTCACTTTAAATATAACCGGGAATAAGTGAACATCTGTTCTGCAAACCTCTGGAAAGTCTGTGTGTC
>BLSH010164994.1:308579-320289 GCA_018402905.1 Glandirana rugosa
CGTCTTGTCATCAAGTCAATAAGGGCCGATATAAATTTCACTGTGTGTCTGAAATGTCTACAAACGTCTTGTCATCAAGTCAATCAGGGCCAATATAAATTTCACTGTGTGTGTCAAAGGTCTACAAACGTCTTGTCACTATACACAAGAGGGCCGAATAAATATGAAAAAACTGTGTCAAACTTCTACTAAAATCTTATCAATATACCGAAGATGGCAATTAATTATGAAAAGTCTGTGTCAAACTTCTACCAGGTGTAAGTGGAGGTAAAAACGAAAAAAAACAAAAATAAAAAAAAAATTATAAATTTCAATAAAGGGACAGGAAATATAACCGGGACTAACTGAACTACTGTTCTGCAAACATCTGTAAAGTCTGTGTGTCACTTTAAATATAGCCGGGAATAACTGAACTACTGTTCTGCAAACATCTGTAATGTCTGTGTGTCACTTTTAATATAGCCGGGAATAACTGAACATCTGTTCTGCAAACATCTGGAATGTGTGTGTGAAACTACAGCGTAGAGAAGAACAGGTATATGGTTTTGCTCTGCTATAGTTTCACACACACATTCCAGATGTTTGCAGAACAGTGATATCATATCACTGTTCTGCAAACATCTGCAAACTGTTTTTGAAACTATAGCAGAGCGTAACCATATACCTGTTCTTCTCTATGCTGTAGTTTCACACACACATTCCAGATGTTTGCAGAACAGATGTTCAGTTATTCCCGGCTATATTAAAAGTGACACACAGACGTTACAGATGTGTGCAGAACAGATGTTCAGTTATTCCCGGCTATATTAAAAGTGAAACACAGACGTTACAGATGTGTGCAGAACAGATGTTCAGTTATTCCCGGCCATATTCAAAGTGACACACAGATGTTACAGATGTGTGCAGAACAGATGTTCAGTTATTCCCGGCTTTATTAAAAGTGACACACAGACGTTACAGATGTGTGCAGAACAGATGTTCAGTTATTCCCGGCTATATTAAAAGTGACACACAGACGTTACAGATGTGTGCAGAACAGATGTGCAGTTATTCCCAGCTATATTAAAAGTGACACACAGACGTTACAGATGTGTGCAGAACAGATGTTCAGTTATTCCCGGCTATATTAAAAGTGACACACAGACGTTACAGATGTGTGCAGAACAGATGTTCAGTTATTCCCGGCTATATTTAAAGTGACACACAGACTTTACAGATGTTTGCAGAACAGATGTTCAGTTATTCCCGACTATATTTAAAGTGACACACAGACTTTACAGATGTTTGCAGTACAGTAGTTCTTTCATTCCCGGTTATATTTAAAGTGACACACAGACTTTACAGATGTTTGCAGAAAAGATGTTCAATTATTCCCGGTTTTATTTAAAGTGACACACACAGCTTCCAGATGTTTGCAGAACAGTGATATGTGTTCTCCCGTCTTATTTATACTTTTTTGACACAGTTTGAAGATGATTTTAGAACAGTTATATGGCTTCTACCGTTAATTAATACTTTTCAGACCCAGTTTGAAGATGATCCACATTCACCTCCATTTTTGCTTTTTTTATGTTTTTATTTTTTAAAAATATTTAAAGTTATTTCCCTGTCCCCATTTCTTTGTAGGTCACTTGTCCCACCCTTACCCTCATTTACTTCCTTTTGCAGACCTCTAGGACTTTCCAGGACTATTTTACAGCCATTTTTGTGCCTAAATGTTCGGGTCCCCATTGATTTCAATGGGGTGCGGGTCCGGGACAAAGTTCGGGTTCTGTCCGGACCCGCACCCAGACTTTGTCCCGAAGTTCGGCCGAACCAGCAGAACCCGGACTTCTAGAAGTTCGCTCAACTCTACTTTTAACAAATCTTGAGTTGTTAGCTTGATATGCTCCAGATAGATGACCTCCTTTTGTACTCTACCCTTTTAGTTATGCAAACTCCGCTAGGGACTGGGTACTCAGAATACACAAAGGAATAGGCCCATAGTGTATTATGCTTTCTAAATGCTTCTCTTTTAATAGATTAAAAACCCTTTCATGGTGGGGCGTGGCTGGAAGCCGACCGAGATGGCTGCTTGCTGAAACAGCTCTGAGGGATGTTGGCTTTTCTGGGCATATAGCAACGTGCAAACTCAACTAAATACCTTGATAAGAAGGTCTATTGGCTCCTCCAGTCCTGAGGAGACTGTCTAAGTGGTAGGTTTCCCCAGGGGGTGGAGTCTAAGAGCCAGCAAGGTGACCACCAGAGCCTCTGGTGGTGAGGATGGCTCCAGTTTGCAGCTCCCAGGGTCTCCCAGCTCATGCTCATGGCTGGCTACTGGTGGTTAGAGAGGAAGCAGCAGTACAGGACAACAAGGAATAGTCAGTGGGATAGCTAAGGGTCAGGGCAATGAGCAGACAGGGACAGACAGGAGAGCATGCCAAGATCGGGGTAACCAGCAGACATTCATAGTTACGAACAAGCCAAAATTGGGGTAACAAGCAGACAGGAAGGTCACAAACAAGCCAATGTCCGTATAAGGAATCAGACGGAGAGTACTCGGCAGGAACTACACATGCGGAAAGCCTGACAGCCAATGTTCATAGGCAATGAGGCTTGCAGTGCATGGTCTTAAATAATGTTCCTAATAAGAGACCTGGGTGGAGTCTTGGTGAGGGAAGATTACTTAGCGCACAGCTGAGAGATGCACGGTCTCTAGGCTGACAACAAACAGAGAGGTAAGCAAACAGACAGGACATGAAATGTTATTGCAGATTCATGACAGTACCCCTCCTCTTACAAGGCCTCCCCCTCCCCTGCGTGGGCCCAGGCTTGGAGGGAAATCTCAAAGGAATGCTCCTCACAAGGCCAGGCGCAAACACCTCAGATGTAGGGATCCAAGACCTCTCCTCAGGACCAAGCCCTTTCCAATGCACAAGGAACTGAACAGAGCCCACAATTAGACTAACCTTGTACTCCTGACTACCCTCAGTGACTGGGACTGTGGTATGGAGAGGACAAGAGAACTTATTGAGGACTAAAGGCTTCAGAAGGGAAACATGAAAGGAGTTTGAAATATTCAGGCTTTTGGGGATCTGGAGTTTAAAACAAACTGGATTCAACTTAGCATTTATAGAGTACGGGCCAATAAATCTTGGGGCAGATTTCAGAGAAGGAACCCAGAGCTTGATGTTCCTGGTGGAAAGCCAGACTTTGTCTCCAAGCTGTAGAGAAGGTGGCTTATGCCTTCAATGGCCGGTAAAACCTTTAAATTTATTGGCAGCCACCCGAATCATGGACATCACCCCAAATAGAATTGAAGGATTGTTGAACCGTAGCCAAAGCTGGAATTTCCAGAGAACAGGTCACAGGAAGTGGGTGCTGAGGGTTTTTTCCATAAACTGTAAGAAAAGGTGTCTTCTGAGAACTGATGTTGACATGACCAATCATCACGATGAGCCGAGACTAAAGTACGGAGAAAAACCTCTAAACTCCTGATTAACCCTCTCAGATTGTCCATTGGATTGAGGGTAGTAAGAAGAAGAGAAATCCAGGACAATATTGAGGGATTTGCAGACGGCTCTCCATAAGCAAGGTCTGAATTGAACACCCTCGTCAGAAACAATATGGGAAGAAACCTCATGGAGGCGGAAGATTTCTTGAACAAAAATGGGAACCAGAGCAGAAGGAAGACCCGGAAGAGGAACAAAATGGGCCATCTTAGAAAACCAATTGATTACCACCCAAATGACCGTATTCTTCTCAGATGGTGGGAGATCGGTGATAAAGTCCATGACAATGTGAGACCAGGGTTCCTTAGGACTGGGCAAAGGCATGATTAGACCAGCAGGAGCTTGTGTGGAGGATTTAGACTGGGTACAGACATGACAAGCCTTGACATAGTCTTTGAAATCCGAATGGAGAGTAGGCCACCAGTAGTGGTGACTAAGCAGGAAGGATCGGAGGAATACAGCATGAGCTGCCACATTGGAAACCTGTCCCCAATGAAGGATCTTTACAGAGGTGGGCTCCTCATCCAGCGTGTCAAACGACCTAGAGTGTGCATCATCCCTACTGTTGCAGGAACCAGGTTTGTACGTAATCATGAAATTAAAATGGGAAAAGAAAATATTCCTCCTGGCCTGTCTGGGATTCAGTCATTTGGCATTCTGTAAGTACTGCAGATTTTTATGATCAGTGAAGATCGTTATAGAGTGAGAGGAACCCTCCAAGAGATTATGCCACTCTTCTAATGCCAATTTAATAGCAAGAAGCTCCCGATCCCCCATAGCGTAATTTTTCTCTGCCTGAGAAAATATTTTGGAGGAAAACGCACATGGTTGATGCTTTTTCTCAAAGGATTGAAGAAGCACATCTCCCACCCCAATTGAAGAAGCATCCACTTCAATTCCAAATGGATCTTCAGGATTAGGTCTCCTCAAGAGAGGTCCAGAAGCAAAAGCTTGTTTCAATTCATGAAACGCAGAGACAGCTTCAGAGGGCCACTCCTTGGCATTCGCACCTTTCTTGATCAAGGCAATAATAGGCGCAGCAATGGAAGAGTAATTCCTAATGAAATGCCTATAATAATTTGTGGCCTTGAGGTTTGCGGGAAGGGACCATTTGGTAATGGCCGAGACCTTTCCAGGATCCATACGAAGACCCAAACTAGAGACAAAGCATCCCAGAAAACAGAACCTCAGAACTTTTGAAAGAGCATTTCTCCAGCTTGGCATACAGATTAAGTGTAAGTATTCATCTGCACATGCCAGCCATTCAAAGGAAGATCACATCACAGAGAGTGCAAGGTTTCGGAAACATGCAGGACCCCTTCGTCATGAAGGGGTCCTGCATGGCTCCAAAACATTGCACTCTCTGTGATGTGATCTTTCTTTGAATAAGGAACTTTTCGAAAGTGATCCTTGTTGTGCTGGCAAATACTTACACTTGATTGACGCTTCCAGTATCCAGCTGGTAATCGCTGCAGCATTCACCTCTACACAGGCCTTACTTTTCCAGAAAGGTGTGCGTTAGGAAAACTTACAATACTGGCATACAGATTATTCTCTCTGAGGTGCTGAAGTACAATCCAGACATGGTATCTGTGTACAGGCAGATCCTCCAAAACGATGAGAATGTCATCCAGATAGATGACAACAAATTGATACAGCAGATCTCTGAAGAGTTTGTTGACAAAGTTTTGGAACACAGCTGGGGGATTACATAGACCAAAAGGCATAACCAAGTACTCGTATTGCACATCGCTAGTGTTAAATACTGTTTTCCATTTGTCGCCTATCTCGTATCCAGATTGTATGCACCGCTGAGATCCAACTTAGTGAAAATGGAGGCACCTTTCAATCAATTGAAAAGTTCAGATATCAAGGGTAAGGGGTAACATTTTTTGATTGCTACCATGCTTAAACCTCGATAGTCAATGCAGGGTCTTAAAGTACCATCTTTTTTGGCAAAAGAACCCTGCTCCTGCAGGCGATGAGGACTTCCAAATGAACCCCTTCTCAAGATTTTCAGTGACATACTCTGACATGGCCTGGGTCTCTGGGATGGACAGGGGATAGGTATGGTCCCTGGGCAGAGTCACTCTGGGAACAAAGTCAGTGGCACAGTCAAAGGACCTGTGAAGAGGAAGCACTTCAGCTTATTTCTTGCAGAAGACAGTCTGGAAATCGCTATATGCAGCAGGAAGGGCAGAAGAAACTGAGGTGGTGGCAACAGAAAGTCTCTCTTTAGTTGGAAAGTTGAGTAGGCAAGATGAGAAACAGGGGGAACCTCAAGCCAGTATCTGCCCAGAAGTCCAGTCAATGTGTGGGGAATGGAGCTGTAACCAGGGAAGGCCCAATACAATAGGGTTTGAGGCCTTAGGTAGGACAAGGAAAAATATCTTCTCCTGGTGGAGTATTCCTACCGACATCTTAACAGGAAGGGTCTGGAAGTGGATAGGCCCCCCTGGAAGAACAGTGCCATCGATCAGCAAGACCACCAATGGAGTGGCGAGAGGCGAAAGGGTTAGTTTCAAGGAAGATGCAGTTCTCCAGTCAATAAAGTTGCCAGCAGCTGCAGAATACAAATATGCCACAACTGAATGAGAAGAAGCACAGACATGAAGGAACACTGACAGAATGATACCTGAAGGTGATGGTTCTGGGTCCAATACTCCACCTTCCAGATGTATTAGACCCGAGTGTTTCCTGGACAAAGCGAATAAGTGTCACGAAAATGACTTTTGCCTCCACAGTAAAGACACAGGCCCAGAGTTCTGTGCCTACCATGTTCCTCAGGAGATAGCCTGGTCTGGCCCAGCTGCCTAGGTTTCTCAGCTGGCAGGGAATGCTCCATGGGTCACAGAGAGGGGAGTTAAGGTTGACTAGGGACCAAGGGGTGCTAGCCTCTCTTTTCTAGGGTCCTCTCCTGAAAGTGAATATCAATCTGATTACAAAGGGTGATTACATCATCCAGATCAGTGGGGATGGTTCGTTCTGCTAATTCGTCCTTCACTCTGTCAGAGAGGCCCTGTAAAAAGGTTGCAACTAAGGCCTCATTGTTCCAGTTCAACTCAGCAGTTAGAATCCAGAATGAAGAGAATATTGCCCACAGAAACAGACTCTTGGTGAAGGCATAAAAGGGCGCTGGCCACTGAAGAGACATGACCTGGTTCCTCAAAGATTTTCCAAAAGAGTTTCAAGAAACTAGACAGACTAGAAACCACTGGGTCACTCTTCTCCCACAGAGGGGCTAAAGCCTTGCTGGAGAGGAGAGAAATAATATAGGCTACCCTCGTCTGATCAGATGGGACATTTTGAGGCTGGAGCTTAAAATGAAGGGTGCATTGGAGGAACCCCCTGAAGGCCTTAGAGTCCCCAGAGTAATGGGACAGAGCTGGTAACTCCAAAGGGTTAGTGGCTGCAAGTGTGAGAGGAACAGATACGGCAGCAGGTTGTGGTTGAGGTTGTCGAACTGGGGGTCCTAAGGAGGACTAAAGTTGCTCAAAGTGGGAAGCCAAATCTTGAAGAAATCACATCACCTGGGTCTGATTAGACTCCTGGGTTTCAAGTCTGCGGACCATGTCCCACAGAGGATCATCTGTGGGAAACGGCACATCAGCTGAATCCATGGCCAATAAAACTGTCAGGTCATATGACGGCAGGTGACAGGTTGTGGACCCTTAGCTGACTGCTGCAAATGAAACTCTGGGTGGTGATGGAAGCAGGACCCCTGGAGCACTGACACAGATTATGCAGGGAGCTAGAGCTTAGGTTTCCCAGGGTGCAGAGTCTAAAAGATAGCAGGTGTTCACCAGAGCCTCTGGTGGTGAGGATGGACTTGGCTACAACTGGCTCCAGGTCGCAGCCCCCAGGGTCTCCCAGCTCATGTTCACGGCTGGCTACTGGTGGATAGAGAGGAAGCAGCAGTACAGGACAACAAGGAATAGTCAGTGGGATAGCCAAATGTCAGGGCAATGAGCAGACAGGACAAAGATATCCTTCAAAAGAAGGAAAGAGGTTTAAGGCGCTTCCCTGGCCAATACAACTTCTTAAAAGGTATATAATCTAAATAATGTGTTTAGCCTTATAAACCAATATAAAAACCTTTGCAGGCAAATGGTATAAACAACCTTTACAGGTAAATGATACAGTGGTTACTTTGTAATTATCATAAATATTGCTTCAATACCACAGGACCCAGGAACAAGACTAATATATGTCCTTTTAAAGTTCCCTGTTACATATCTCCATCAATTCACCGGTCACAGATGAAAGGGACTCGCTTTCTGACTCTTCAGGCTGATTTTTGCAGTTTTCTCCGATACCAAGCTCACCTCATGTAAAGTGATAGAGATTCACATAGCATAACATCATTTGGGCGATGCCAGAGAATATTAATAGCTGTATTTGAACTCACATTTGTTGGTGCCGCTTGATCGGCACGGATCGTCTCCGCATGTGTTGTTTTAGTTAGCAGGTGTCTCCACAGCGTGCGCTCCACTCATAGAGGATATCAGAACCAACTGGCTCACAAAGCTGGAAGTGACTTCAGACACGGGCGTTGCTTCTATGCATTTCGTGTTCTAATCTGAACACATCATCAGGAAGTGCGCACTTGTAACAGGGAACTTTAAAAGGACATATATTAGTCTTGTTCCTGGGTCCTGTGGTATTGAAGCAATATTTATGATAATTACAAAGTAACCACTGTATCATTTACCTGTAAAGGTTGTTTATACCATTTGCCTGCAAAGGTTTTTATATTGGTTTATAAGGCTAAACACATTATTTAGATTATATACCTTTTAAGAAGTTGTATTGGCCAGGGAAGCGCCTTAAACCTCTTTCCTTCTTTTGAAGGATATCTTTGTCCTATATATTGATCCCAGACGGTTTTTTCCTCTGTGATTGAGGCCGGCTGCATAACCTGACAACAAGCCATACTGTTTTTTTGTTTTTTTATTTTTTGTTCTGTTTTTTCATCTGTTTTTTCACCTGCCCTAGAACGCATAAGCACATATAAGCACAAGTATTTATATTTATTTTCAAGAGTTGCTAAGTCCAGGTGAGCGCCATAAACCTCTTCCTTTCTGAAGGGAATTTTGTTTAATGAGCAGACAGGGACAGACAGGAGAGCACACCAAAATCTGGGTAACCAGCAGACAAGAATAGTCACAAACAAGCTAAGACTGGGGTAACAAGCAGACAGGAAGGTCATGAACAAGCCAAGGTCAGTATAAGGAATCAGACGGAGAGCACTCAGCAGGAACCACACACACGGAAACCCTTACACACAATGTTGATCATTAACGAGCCTTGCAGTGCATGGTCTCAAATAATGTTCCTAATTAGAGCCTGGGTAGAGTCCTGGTGAGGATTACTTAGCACACAGGTGAGAGGTGCACGATCTCTAGGCTGACCACAAACAGAGAGGTAAGCAAACAGGCAGGGCATGAAATGTTATTGCAGATTCATGACAAACACCTCCAAGATGACCACTGCCTTGCTAAAGAAGCTGGTGTTAAAGGTGATGGACTGGCCAAGCATGTCTCCAGACATAAACCCTATTGAGCATCTGTGAGGCATCCTCAAATGGAAGGTGGAGGACTGCTCTAACATCCACCAGCTCCATAGTGTTGTCATGGAGGAGTCATGGAGGAGTGGAAGAGGACTCCAGTTGCAACTTGTGAAGCTCTGGTGAACTCCATGCTGAAGAGGGTTAAGGCAGTGCTGAAAAATAATGGTGGCCACACGAAATATTGAAACTTTGGGCACAATTTGGACATTTTCACTTAGGGTTGTACTAACATTTGTTGCCAGCAGTTTAGACATTAATGGCTATGTGTTGAGTTATTTTGAGGGGACTGCAAATTTACACTCTTATACATGCTGTACACTCACTACTTCATGTTATCACATGAAAATATATAATAAAATATTTACAAAAATGTGAGGGGGTACTCAATTTTGTGAGATACTGTATATATATGTATCTGTACTGATAACACACAGGCTTCCTAGGATCAGTTGTTGATTTTCTCTCTCCTCTGCTCAGCCATGAATTCCTGAGGGTAGGGCCGAGCACTGCTGCTGACGTCAGCTGGAGAGAAGAGGAGAGAGAGCTGTGTGTAGGAAGCCGGTGTGTTATCTATACAGATAAGAATTTTTATAATATAACACGGACACAGGGGAAGTTCTTGTTCTAATACAGAGGGGATAGGAGCTTTTAAAGTTGATTATGAAAGCAGAGAAGAGACTCTACGTACTGACAGGGAGAGGGAGGGGAAGGAGGGAGAGCTGAAGACAGGCATAGGAGAGCTGCTAGTGACAAACTACACAGACCACTGGCTCTCAGGATCAGCTAATATGATAAAGGGAGTCAGCATTCAGGGCGGAAGTCATGACCTGGCATTATCAAACAGGTATTTTAGGGGATATAGTGGGATAATTTAAAAAGAAAAAGCACCATGCTGCTAATTGTACATTAAAGAGACAGGAGCAGCATTGTTTTGGGGTTAACAAATGCTTTAAGGTAAAAAAAACCTGTTAGTAGTAGTTCCCCCCAGCCCCCCTAAATACTCACCTGAGCCCAATGTCAATCCAACTCTGTGCGTGTCTGCAACAGCTCTTCTCCCCTCTAGCCACTCTCACAGGCTTGGCTAAGAGCAGCAGGAGTCAAGACCTGTGAGCAGAGAGCAGGGGGTGGGGCTGAGCTGTGCTGTGTGTCTGAATAAACTCAAACACCCTGGCTCAGGATCTAGCATGCATGATTGCCCCAATAGGAAGTGGATTTCTATAGGGTAACTCAGCGGGGGGAGGAGCCAGGGGTGCCAACAGGGAATCCCGGAATGGAGGGTCCAGGCTGCTCTGTGCAAAACCATTGCACAGAGTAAGTAAGTAGAATATTTTTGTTATTTAACTTTAAAAATCGAAGGCTTTACAATCACTTTAAAATAGACTCCCTGCCCAAATAGATGCATTTTTTGCAAACAATCACTATTTAAATACCTAAATCATTTTTTTCAAAACCACAGCTGTTTGCCAGCAACATCGTTTGGCATAATGGCCTCCCCCACCTTAAATTTACAATTTTAACATGCTAAAAGAATGGCACATGTCTTCTTGATTTCGCTCACTCTCATAAATTAGCACCAAATACTACTGGTTCACCAAAGAGCTTTATAAACAATGGATTACAATTAGAGTAGATCGAACCTCTGGAAGTTCGGGTTCTGCAGGTTTGGCCGAACTTTGGGAAAAAGTCTGGGTTCGGGACCGAACTTGACCCGAACTTTGTCCCGGACCCCGAACCCCGAACCCCATTGAAATCAATGGGGACCCGAACTTTTAGGCACAAAAATGGCTGTAACAAAGTCCTGGCAAGTCCTAGAGGTCTGCAAAAGGAAGAAAAATGGGGGTAGGAGTTGGACAAGTGCCCTACAAAGAAATGAGGATAGGGAAATAACTTAAAATAATTTTTAAGCTAAAATCACATAAAAAAATCAAAAATGGAGGTGGATGTGGAGTTAGAGGTTGAGGAGGCAGTGAAAATGGCGGTGGAGGAGGAGGAGGTAGCCAACACTGTTTTTTTTATTTTTGTGCAAGAAATGCACTGCTGGCCGCAAATGTATTTTTTAGATTTTTTTTTTTCTTTTTAAACCAGCTAGGTAGATGCACTTTTTAATTTTGTGCAAGAAACAATAATCTGTCCCTTTAAGCAACAGCAGGAACCTCTCCCTATAGAACTTGGAGATGATTTTAGATTCTAAAATCATCTCCAAGGTGTACAGGGAAAGATTCCAGCTATTGCTTTAAGTGAAAGATTATTGTTATAAAATAATCTCCAAGTTCTATAGGCAAAGTGTATTCTATCCGCATAGAGCCATATTATTGTTATAAAATCATCTCCAAGTTCTATAGGCAAAGTGTATTCTAGCCGCATAGAGCCATATTATTGTTATAAAATCATCTCCAAGTTCTATAGGCAAAGTGTATTCTTACCGCATAGAGCCATATTATTGTTATAAAATCATCTCCAAGTTCTATAGGCAAAGTGCATTCTAGCCGCATAGAGCCATATTATTGTTATAAAATCATCTCCAAGTTGTATTGGAGATGATTTTATAACAATAATATGGCTTCTATGCGGCTAGAATACACTTTGCCTATAGAACTTGGAGATGCTTTTATAACAATAATATGGCTCTATGTGGCTAGAATACACTATG